>CATIWM010268700.1:0-31498 GCA_949671775.1 Mallotus repandus
TAAAATCAAATAAAACCAAAATTAAATAGAATAAAAATAATCAAAAAAATAAAAAAGAAAAAGGAATAGAAAAAGAACTAGTTTAATGATGCAGTATTGATTCCTCTCAAAAGGTGATCACCATTAATGAAAGCCTGTGGCTTTTGTTGTGTTTGTCTGTGATTTTGATTTATTTGGATCTAATTCACGGCTAAAACTTGAAAAAAATACGTTAAAATCAAGAAAAGTGGGTGTGTTTTGGTTGACGGCTAAGAATAAGAAAGAGGTGGGGAGAAAAGAAAAGAAAAACCTCCCCTCCACATGAAAAGAAAATCACGTATTTATAAAGAAACCATCCTGTAACCCTAATCTGGTACAGGATAATAAAAATTATTTCAATTATTTATCTATAAAAAAAATATATATTTATCACTTTATTTATCAAATAAAACAAATATATTTATCAAATAAAAATTAATCAAAATCTATAACTAACAAATAAACAAATAAACAAATAAAAAATATAAAAAATTTGTAAAAAAAAAATCGGAATTGGCCAATTTCCGACCGGAAATATAGATTTTCGGTCGAAAATCTATATTTCCAGTCGGAAATAGAGATTTCCGACTGGAAATCATATATTAAAAAAAAAGTAAAAGCAATGTTAAAAAACGGAAGCCTGCAAGTTGGTGATGAATGGGCTCTTTTTTTTTTTAAAAAAAAAAAACTTAAATTTTTTTTTTGGAAATCTATTTCAAATATAAAAAAGAAAATTAATAATAACAATAAGTAAAATTAAAATAAAAATAATAGTTCCTAAAAATAATTTACGATTTAGTTTAAAACCAATAAATCAAATCCAATAAATCTAATTTCATAGTCTATTTTCATCATCGGGTTCTCTGTCGCATCCATGCTCTAATTATCCCGAAATTGGGTGCTTACACCATCCTTAATTGCATAGCAAGCTCCTCTTCATTCCTTGAATACACCAAAATATCATCAATAAATAAAATCACAAATCGGTCCATGAATGGCCTAAACACTCGATTAATTATGTCCATAAAAGCTGCTGGGGCATTCGTCAACCCAAAGGACATCACGAAAAATTAATAATGGCCATATCTTGTCCAAAATGCAGTCTTGGGTATATCTCTACTTCTTATTCTCAATTGATGATACATTGACCTCAAATCAATCTTGGAAATACACCGTGCCCCTTGAAGTTGGTCAAACAGATCATCAATCCTTGGAAGAGGATATTTTTTCTTGACGGTGACTTTGTTTAACTGTCTATAATCGATACAAAGTTGAAGACTACCATCTTTCTTCTTCACAAATAGTACTGGTGCGCCAAGGAGATGTATTGGGTCTAATGAAACCCTTATCAAATAATTCTTACAACTGCTCTTTAAGTTCCTTCAACTCTACAGGCACCATCCTATGAGGTGGCATAAAGATAGGATCTGTACCTAGTGCAATATCAATATAGAATTCTATCTCTCTTTTTGGTGGCAAGCCTGGTAATTATTCAGGAAAAAAAAGGAAACTCACACATAACAGGCACATTCTCAACTGCTACCTTATCTACCTTTCTATCTTCGACCACAGCTAAATAGCATTGACATCCCCTTCTATGCATCTTTTTAGTTGTGATTGCAGAAATAAGATTTTGAGGCACCGAACTCTTATCACCTTTGAATCAAAACTCCATATCATTGGGAATTCTGAATATCACTTCCTTCTCTTGATAATCCAAAGAAGCATAATGTTGAGCCAAGCAGTCCATTCCCAAAATCACATTAAAGTCAATCACATCCAATAAAATTAAATCTACAAGCAATTCTCAACCTTTAACTAATACTGGACAAGATAGAAAGACTATATTTATATTCAACTCATCACTAAGTGGAGTCGCTATAGATAATGAGATTAACAGTTTGGATGGTTGCCATCCCATCTTGGAAGAAAATACAAGTGACACAAAGGAATAAGATGCACTAGGATCAGTTAAAATTTTGGCATCAAGGTAACACACTGGAAGAGTACCTGCCACAACTGCATTAAATGCTTGAGCATCATGAGGAGTTAATGTGAAAACTCTAGCCTTTCCATGACCTTCCTGTTATAAGGTGGCTGGCTGGCCATATCCTCTTCCTCTAGCTCTACCTCTAACACCTTTGCCCTGTTGGCTTACAAACTGAGTCGATCTTTGCTGGGGGTATATAGGTGCTTGATACTGCTTATGCACCTGCTGAATTAACTGAGACATTGAAGCTGAAGATCCCTGAGCATAAGATGGCTGAAATCCATAATTAGAACAAGCTCTGATAAAATGTCCTAGCTATCCACATTTAAAACAGGCTCCTGGCACCAAGTGACATGATCCCTAATGTACTCGGCCACAAATAGTACATTCACTAGCCCCAGATCCAATATTGCCATATCCGGAGCTTTGGCCATTACTACTACTACTAACTCTATAACCAAATCTAGTAGCTCTGCCACTCTTACGATTAGGAACATAGCCATGTCTATTACGTCTATGTGCTCAGAACCTTCTACTCTGTTAGGAAGTACCCTCTACCTGAATACCCATACTGGCAAGCTAAAAAGTAGGCTACTGAACACTGTAAGCTACTCCTGTCCTAGTGCTGCCACTTACATAAGGATCAGGTATAGTCCCATATCTGATATGTCGCCTCTTCAACTGTCTAGCCTCCTCAATCTAACCTCTTTTCCTCTGTCCGGATACTAATATAGGCTGGTCCTAAAACTGTCATAAATAACTCTACTACTCTTCTCTCATCCTGCATCACATCTACAGCATAATGTGACAGCCTGAGAAACTCGTGAGTGTACTCCTCAACAGACTGATCACTCCTGGCTATATGCAATAATTGCCACCTGTAATTGTCCATCATCGAAGGTGGACATAAACACCTCAAAAACCACTCTTTAAACTCCAACCATGCCATGATAGTCATAAATGGCTGGATCTATAGTATAAACCAGTCTTGAGCTGCTGCATATACTGATAACTCCACAATCATAATCCTTTGATAATCAGAGTACCTAATCCTGGTTCTAAACTCGATGCTATTTATAAAATCCAAGGCATCATAGGTACAATCAAATATAACTCTCCCAACTCTGGAATACAATAAAGCTGCATCACATCAGACATCCCTTGGTTTCTCTGTTGAAGCATATGATGCACCAAGGGCATAACTTGATTAAGTGCAGCCAAACCTTGATTAATTCCTGCCATACCAGTAGTAAAGGCTACAGAATTCATTTCTGGAGCTTCTAGCTCAACTTGCAGCTGTTGCTCTTATTCTGGAGCTACCGCTGCCCTAGGCCTACCCCTTCACCTACATCGTGGGGTAGGGAGAGGAGCTTTATCCTGAACGGATTGCTTGCCATCATCATATGTTGCATCTATAGTAGAACCATTTCTTACTCTCCTCGTCATTCTGAAAAGTCACAGATATAAGATTCAAGATATAACAAGGACGCTAACATACACGCTGAATTTTAGAAGCAATGATGACACCAAATGACAATTACTACCTAATCACCGTAATAGTTCAAGAAAAGACAGATTCCAATGACCCAAAGATCAACAAATAAACCATTGCTTTGATATTAACTTTGTCACGACCCGAACCCCATAGGCACGTGACCGGCACTAAGGAATGGAAAAAGCATAAAGCTTCTGAAACCCGTAGTAAGCCTCAAGGAATTTATCACAATAAAATTTAAACACTTAAGATTTTAACAAAAATCCAGCAGAGTTTCCTCTGTACTGGGAATAAAACCAAAACTTGCACAATGCAAATAACACTCCCAATAATACATATCGTTCACTACTACTCCAATATTTGTATATTCAGCAACATTTCAATTTAAGTGTATATATAAGATACATGTTATAATACAATATAGTACCAAAACCAATACAATAATAACAATTCTTCCAAACTACTACGGTGTCTAGATTAACTATAAATTATTCCACAAATTTTAATAACATTATAATAACCTATACAGGGCAGCTGGTGAAGAATGAATCAGGCGTAGAGGAGAAGATGTAATAGTAGACTCCCAAAATCCTGAAAAAATAGTTAAGGGGAGTCAGACTTTACTGAGTAAGCTAATATAAAGAAATGCATGCGACTTTGAAAACCTCCTTGTTAAAATAATTTTTATAGAAATATAATATTTCTAATTTATACTTGAAATCATTAGTTTATCAAAATCATATTTAAAATATTAAGGAATTTTTTATAAAATCCTATAAACATTCTCGGAATTCAATAACCTTTATTTAAAATATTAATAAGTGAAAAATCATGGTAGAACCCTAAACCACAAATCTAATAGCCACCTGGCTCTCTTAATCCAAATGACTTCCGAATCCTGAGAGCTAAGCATCCACCAAGATACCAGCCACAGTCAGTCACTTATCCAATATTTGCTGGCAGATCCAAAGAGCTAGGCATCAATCGAGCTACCAGTCCCAGTAAATAATCAACAAAATATGTCTAAGATCTAAGCATCAACCGAGCCTTTCACTAATACACGCCCGAGAGTTATGCATCAACCGAGCTTTTCATTAACACACGCCTGAGAGCTATGCATCAATCGAGCTTTTCATTAACACACACCCTAGAGCTATGTATCAACTGAGCTTTTCACTACCATAATCAATCAAGAGCCCAACTCAATAATCACTACAAGTGTGCACACGGTCCTGATGACACCCATCAGGTAGCCCATTCTACCAGTATTTCAAAACTCTTAATATAAATATTACACAATAAATTTTAAAGAATGCCATAAAATAAAATAAACTAAAAGTTTTCTTATCTATGCTCCATAACAATATCCTTAGCAATAATAATTATATAAACCATAATAATAACATTATAACCTTAATAACATTCAAAACTTAATTAATATCTCAAATTTAATATTTTATTAAATACCAAAATCAACATATACTTTAAAATATTAACTTACAAGTAGAGCAAGCTAGCTAACGTGTCCTCTTTAGCCTAATCTCTAATATTGCCGCTCCGGTATTCTTTATAATAAATAATATTTTTTAAAAATATATGCTTATGTATATTTATCAAGTAAATTCATAAAAATTTCAAAAATTCTGGAAAATTAATAAAATGGACTTGGAAAATTCCTAAATATGACAATTGAGATTAAAAGAAATTATTTCGGTGAGCTAAAGCAATTTAAATGGAAATTAAGACATTTCCATTGAAACGCTTCCTGGATTTTTAACTCAAAATCCATGAGGAATCAGACCTAACTTCAATTACAGAAATTAATCCTCATAATTTATAATATTTATTAAAAATAAAAACACAATTTTTTGGGCTGGTCACTATTCCTCATCGGAATCTGGTTAGGACTTGCCGAATTTCTCACCAGAAAATCATTTTATACACAAAACAGACATATCATGATCGTAGCACCAAGGGGAATCTAAAAACATACACAACCACTTAAATTAATGACCAGATTTGTAGATCGGGTTAAAATTAGACATTTACAGGTCAAGCTCCGATCAAGCACCAAATGGCAACACCAGGACGTGTGGTTGGTCTCTTTCAATTCTTGACACTGAGAGCAGCTTGTTGGAAGTGACCATAATAGCTGAAAGTCATCGAAAAAAATGGTTTCCTCACCGGAAGTTCAAACCAAAACTTTGGAGATTATACTAATTAATTCTGGGTCAATTTTCTTGAAATAAAATTTATAAAGATGTAGAGTGGGTTAAAGAGTGTTTGTGGTTCAAATTTTGTGGCAAACGGAGGTTGTTTGCCCGGTTAATGGACAGAGCGAAGATGATTGTGCTACAGTGAATGTCGGGGAAGAGTTCAGGGGTCTTTGAGCATTTTTGCGTTTGCAATAGATATAATTGAAGAGAGAATGGAAAATTAACACTTTGATACCCGCATTTTTAGCAAAATTTCCTGTTGGTCCTTCCACTTTGGAAGTTCAGATAATTGCTAGCAATTCTATGAGTTAATCTCTTTTATACTAGAAAGTTGCTAGCAGTTATCTGTGTTAACACCATACAACAAAACAACCATTCATGAACCCAAAAACAACCTGATAGCAATTGTAATATATATTTGTTTATTTAAAATAAATATGGGTAATTACACTTTTTTTTTATGAACTCTTCGAATTTTGCTCAAATGAAGAGCTCTTCGAATTTTGCTCAAATGAAGAGCTAGAGTATCTCTAACCCACTTTTTATGTAACCGAAACTATTTATTATAAATAGTGATTGTAAAAAACAAGACTCCAACCCACTCTCTAAATCTAAATTATAGATAAGAGAGTGAGTTTGTAGAGAGCCAAAATTTACTCTATATATAAAGGTTAATTAATACACATTTGTTTTCCATATATATCCTAATTTTCTTTTGGCTTCTTTGTTGTAAGGAGTGCATTGGATAGAAAAAACGAGGAGGGGAAAAAATTAAAATGAAACACTTATAGGATAAAACAAAATTAAGTGTGAAATATAAAGAGTGCATTGGATTTAAATAAAATTGTTTGCAGTTTATATTTTAAGATGCTCTTTATTACCTAGAATTTGCTCTTTATTTTTAAAAAGCACCATTGGAGAAGCTCTAATGGATATATCCATTACAAATCCTTTAAAACAAATGTTTGTAATGAATTTATAATAGAAAAATTTTGTTAAAATATTGCTCGTTACAAATATTCTGTAATAAATGTAATAGAAAGAAATCTGTTACAATTTTATAACTGACTTGTAACAACTATTCTATTACAAATTTATAAGGGATCAAATATCTATTATAGCTTTGTAACTGATTGTAGCTGAAGCTATAAATAAAAGAGATAAATATTGACACTCTATTGATTTAAATAAGAATACTAGAGGTTCAATCCTCTATAACCTGTTGATTATGAATAATACCAGGAAATAGACATCAAAATCCGTTGATTCTCAACAAAATATTGAAAATTGGGGAAAAAAAGATTTTTTATTATCAAATTGCAAAAACTGTCTCAAAATATAGAAAAGAACAAATTTATAATGTTCTGGAGAAACCTTTGTTGATACCTAAATTTTGACAGTTCCCCAAAATTTGATGATGAAGGATTCCTGTCAGTCAGACAGAGGGAAAACTCCTTCAAAAGTTTTCTTAAGCATGCTTAGATTGAGAAGAAACCCGAAAGAAACCCAAAATATACCAAAAGTATAACAAAACCCAAAAGGAGCCAACCTATACCTAAAAGTGACCCAAAAAGTCAAAAAAGCCTATGGGGACGGGTCCACCCACGAGCTTAGGTTGATGACCCATGAGTGTGGGTCATTCAACCCGATCTGTGGGTTAAAATGACCCAAATACCCTTGCGTTCAAATGACACCACAAGCATAGGTCATGACCTAAGAGCGTGGGTCAAGCCAACCCACATATAAAAAATGATTTTCTTCCTCTTTTGAAGAAGGAAGAGGTACATTTTTCGAGGCAGTCAATTCTAGAGAGAGAGATTTCCTGTTCCAGTACTTTCTCTTCATTTTTTCTCACTCCTAAAGCACTTAGAGCACCCCTCTAACCTAAACACTCAACCAAAATCACTTTCTCTCACTAGGTTTAAACAACCTAAACCAAACCGAGCCACATCTTTGTCAAAGCAAACATCTAGGGTAATAACCCGGTCCCTCTAAGGATCTCTCAATCGTTTTCTAATTAAAAAATATGATTTTTATCTCATTTCTATTATTTTTATTATTTTTCATCATCCTTGCATTTTTTATTCATTTTATTGTAAATATTTATTATTTGTGATAAAGTTGTGATTTTTTGTGGTGACTTGAAGTTTGTGAATAAGATACGTAGAAGGAGAAGGAAGTTCGGATTGGATCCAGAGGTGTTTGCATTCACTTTGCATTTTTCCACCATTTTTGCATCATTTTCTCTATTTATGTAAAAATGGGTATTTTAATGTAAAGTTAGCATTATTATTATTATTATTTGCATCATTTTCATTTATTTTTATTCCTACACTATTTTTATTTATTTTTATTATTTTTCTGCATTTTTCTTTACTTTTATTGTATTTTTACTAATTTTGTGGTATTTATGCTTTTAATAGTAAAAATGGCTCTTTTATCATAAAATCTCTATTTTTATGGTGGAAATGTCATCTTTACAATTTTAATATTTTTATTTCTGTATTTTTATTTTATTAGCATATTTATTTCTATGTTTTTAGCATTTTTTGATATTTTTGCAATTTTTATTGCATTTGTGCCTTTTGCAGTAAAGTTGGCCCTTTTATCATAAAATTCACATTTTTATGGTAAAAATGCCACCTCTATTATTCATATTCACTTATTATTGCATATTTGTCTATTTATTTATTTATTCAAGCACTTTATTCATTTTTATTGCCTTTTTTCTATTTTCTTGCTTTTATGCCTTTTGTAGTAAATTTGATGTTTTTATCATAAACTTTATATTTTTATGGTAAAAATATCAAATTTATTACTTATTATTTTATTTCTGCCATATTTATTTATTTATGTATTTATTCCAGAATTTTTATTATTTTCATTACTTTTTTGCAATTTTTGTTGCAATTTTTTTATGGTAAATTTGGTATTTTTATTATAAAGTTCATGTTTTTATGGTAAAAATATAATTTTTATCATTTTAATATTTTTATCTCTGCTATTTTTAATTATCTGAATATTTATTTCCACATTTTTATGATTTTTATTGCATTTTTGCTATGTTTCCCATATTTGTGCTTTTTATGATAAATTTGGTATTTTTAACATAAAGTTCATGTTTTTATGGTAAAAGTATCATCTTTATCGTTTTAATATTTTTATCTCTGCCATTTTTAATTATCTAAATATTTATTTTTATGATTTTTATTGCATTTTTGCTATTTTCCCCATATTTGTGCTTTTTATGGTAAATTTAGTATTTTTATCATAAAGTTCATGTTTTTATGGTAAAAATATCATCTTTATCATTTTAATAATTTTATCTCTACCATTTTTAATTATTTGAATATTTATTTTTGCATTTTTGTGATTTTTTATTGCATTTTTGCTATTTTTCCCAGATGGGTGGATCGAACATGACGTTAGATTTTTTATCACAAGGATATTCACTTATAGTCAATGATCACAATATAGGTCATAACGATGCATATAGTCCTTTGACTTGAGGTGACACGGTCATCCACATTTAAGTGGTTAGGGTTTGTTACCGCTTGCATACTTATGTTAATCACACATAAGTATATGGCGTGTGGTGGCTCTAGTCAGTTAAATGTAGGGATGAGTGTTCGACCAAGATGGGATTCATTACCTAAAGTGAACTGGGATAAGATCCTGTGCTATCTAAGTTTATTCTTGATGAATAAGTTCTTGGCCAGGAAAAACATGACACGGTCTGAAAGAGTTTCAGTGTTAGAAAGGTGTTTCTAGTATTTGTTATGTTTTATCAAGAATTGTAACTTAAGATGAGGTCATATGATAAAGCTATTAGGGTTTGACTAAACCTTGACTCTAGGCTATATCAGGATCTTCAAATGAAAGGATTTTAGTGCATGGCAATTATGACCAAAGGATTCGTGTGAATCAATACATGTATTCATTTCTAATTGGGTAGTTGTGATATCGATGCTAGGGGTCACTCACAACTTATGGGAACTAAATGTGTATAATTGGGATTTTCACATTTAGACGTGAAAGGAGTTTCAAGTGATATCAAGTGTTGATATTATCTTCTCATTGCCAATTAAACATGAACCTAGTAAGTTACACCTAAAAGAACTTCACCAAATCGCCATCAATATTAATCTAATTATTAATTAAAGAGTTTAATCAATTAATTAAGATTGATGGAATTGGATTTATGTTTTAAGCAATGATTCTAGCATATCATGAAATCTAATTCAACTAAGGGTTTAATTATTAATTTATACTTAATTAATATGAGATATTAATTAAAGTATTAAATTAACAATATATGTTGTTTCTAATTGTACTTGGATTAATGGCCCAAAAGAGTTTTAGACCAAAGATTAATCCAAGGTTTTGAGAAAGCTCATGGACCTAATCTAAGCCCATTTTTTATATATATTGGGCTTGGGCCAAGTGGTGGCCCAATTGCTAAGCCCAAGTCCATGTATGTGTGAATGGACAAATTTATAATGTTAGGCATACATTATCTTAAGTGTATGTTGACCATGGCAAATGATAAGTATTAGGCTTGGCTTATTAGGCTTGGCATATTAGGCATATTATCTCTAATGTGTAAAATGTTGACCTTGACCAAATCAAGATTAGGTTACATGATTAAGTGTAGAGAATGTATGTAGACATATACATGAGATGTATTAATTCTCTACATAGTTCTTGGTGCACTAGATAAGTATATAAGTTGTGTACTTATCATGATGAGTTGTACACTCATCATATGATCAGGTTTTGATTTCTCGACTTATATATACATAACCTAAGATATGTTTCTAAGGTTAGAAAGTTTTATGTAGAGACACACAAAAGAGAGAAACAAATACACAAAAATAAACCTAAGTGTTCTTGCAAAAGATTAAATTAATGCAAGTCTTGTGAGGGTCATTTTGAGAGGCTACTTGCATCTAATCCAATCTAAGCAAGAAGGTGTTTTGGAGGAGCTTCGGTGTTTCAAGCTAGAGGCCTAAGACTTGGGAGGCTAAGCATTTGATTCAATAATTGAACCTAAAGATCCAAAGCTTGTAGAATACTTATGGTCAACATCAAACTTAGGAGATTGTAAGTTTTCTTAAAACTTAGAATTCCTAGGTTGTTGTTCTTACTTGTTGTCTTGATATTTAGCTATGTGTGAAATGAAAATTGGATCTTTGGGATTGGAATTCTTCATGTGATGAAGGTTTATGTGAAGCAAAAATTTTGAAATTTGCCCTACTTAGGCTTGTGCTCACCACACATGTCTTTGATGCCTAAGTAGCATAACCGATTCCAACAGTTTGGGCCTAGGCCCAAAAGAGATTTGAACCAAAGATTAATCCAATTTATTGAGAAAGCCCATGTACTTAATCCAAGCCCATTTTTTAGATGGGTTAGGCTTGGGCCAAGTGTTGGCCCAATAACCAAGCCAAAATCCATGTACAAATGATGTAGTCAAATTTGTCATACTAGGTATACATTATCTCTTAAGTGTATATTGTTGACCATGGTAAGGATAAGGTGTATATCACATTGATATGTATAGAGAATGTATGTAGACATAATACATGAGATGTATTAATTCTCTACATAATTCTTAATGCACTAGATAAGTATACAAGTTGTCTACCTATCATGATGAGTTGTACACTTATCATGTGATTAGGGTTTTGCTTTCTCAAGATATAAATACATAACTTAAAAAGTGTTCTTAAGGTTAGAGAGTTTTATATAGAGACACAAAAGAGAGAAACACATACACAAAAAAAACTCTAAGTGTTCTTGTAAGGAGATCAAATTAGTGCAAGTTTTGTGAGGGTCATTAGAGAGGCTACTTACAACTAATTCAATCTAAGTAAGAAGGTGAATTGGTAGAGCTTTAGTGCTTCAAGCTAGAGGCCTAACACTTGGGAGGCTAAGCATTTGATTCAAGAGTTTAGCTAAAAGATCAAAATCTTATAGAATAATTATGGTCTACATCAAACTTAGGAGATTGTAAGTTTTTTTAAAACTTAGAATTCCTAGGTTGATGTTTGTATGTGTTGTTTGCTATTTAGCTATGTGTAAAATGCAAAATAGATCTATGGAAAAGGAAATCTCCATGTTATAAAAGGTTATGTAAGTGAAAATTTTAAAATTTCACCCTATTTAAGGCTTGTTCTCACCACACATCAAAGTTGCATAACCAATTCCTAACACTAGACATTAGAGTTAGATTTAGAGATTGACTTTAGTGATAAAAGCAATAATAATCTATTAATTAAAATTGATTTAGTCGAGAGAAACTTCAATATAAATATTCCTTAGAAGATTGCTTTAATAAACTGGTTATGATGTTTTAACTATGCTAGTGAGAGCTAGGGAATCGGGTAATTATTATAATTGGTTAATTCTGAGCGTACTTGAGAGAGACATCACAATTCTCGAGATGCTTTGGAAATGAAATAACATTCATAATAAATAAGAAGTTAACGCCATTTTTGATAAATTGAGTGAGGGGAATTAAATCCTAACATCTTTAATTATATAGATTTCATTACAAAATTCTTATTATTTTAGATTCAATTTACTTTGTTTTGCTCATTGAAATTTTTGTTAGTCTAAACAAGCAAAATGTAAAAGCAGATTAATAATTAACTTTATCTCCGTGGGAATGAATCTTTTATTACTACTTGTATGATTTCATGCTCTTGCAAATCATAGCACATCAAGAACTTCCACTAAGTTAGTGTATATGTGAGAGACTAATTTACATGTGTAGAGATCCTGCACTAACTCAAGCTTGAGTGTAGGATAAGCCATCTCATGCATGTAGAGATTAACCACTTACTTTTTTACTTTGAGTGTAAAATAAGCAATCTCGCATGTAGAGATTGACCACTAACCAATGGGGCATTATTATGACACCTTGTCATGGTATCCACCATGCAATCACATTTGCTTGAAAAGCATGTGCCTAGGTGGCCACCATGTCATATGCTTAGGTGGCACCTCTATTAAATTAAGTCTAAATTAATATTTAATAGTCCTAAACTTTGAATTAGATTTCAAGATATGCTAGATCCCCGCACAAGTATAAATCCAATTCAATTAATTTAATTAATTAATTAAACACTTTAATTAATAATTAAATTAATAGTTATCATTGTTGGTGCTACTCTTGTGTGTGTGACTTACTAGGCTCAAGTCCAAATAGCAATGAGAAATAATATTAACTATTAATATTATAGGAAACTCTTTCCAAGCTAAATGAGAAAATCCCAATTAATCACATTTAGCTCTCATAAGTCATAAGTGACGCCTAGCATAGATGTCACGATTACCCAATTGGAAATGAATGATATCTGTAGATTCACAAGAACCATATAACATAATTACTATGCACTCATTGTCCCTTTATTATAAGATCCCAATATCGACCAGAGTCATGTTCAAGTCAAACTCTATTTGCCTCAATTATCTTATCTTCATTTTAATCCTCAATAAAATATGACTTCTACTAGAATCACTTTCTAGCACTGGCACTGAAACTCTTTTCAGGTAAGTCAAGTTTGACCTAGCCAGGTACTTCTTCATTGAGAATAGCTTAGATAGCATAGTATCCTGTCTCGATTCACTCCACGTAATGAATTCCTTCTTAGCATATCATTCATCCCTAGATTTAATCGACTAGAGCCACCATACACCATATACCCATACATTGCTAGCACAAGATGTAAGTGGTAATAAATTCTAACCAACAATATATGGATGATCACGTCGTCTCAGGCCAAAGGACCATATGCACCATTATGTTCAAGATAGTGATTGTTGAAAAAAGTGAATTTCCATGCAATCACTTATCTTATGTCACAGTTTGATCCACCCATTATATGAGTATCCATATATCTATTCTGATATCTCATATCAAGTAGCATGAGACTTACTACCTCCCACTGTTGATATCACATACCGATCAAGGAAAAAATATAGAGTTGATAGTCTATGGATTAATACTACCAATATATTAATCTGATGACTATAAATATTTTATAGCATATGTACTAAATGAATGTTTCATTCATAGTATAAACTCTTGACAATAAACTTATTTAACATCATGCTAAAGGGTCAATACTCAAATAAATAAATACTTTATTTAAATCAATATTTTATTACCACGGAGATAAAAGTACAATGTCATTTATAATACAAGAATGGCACTATGGCATGTTATATTAACATAAATTACATATTATAGCATTCTAAAATCATGAATGAAGTTCACATTTACATATGCATAAATCATACAATTTTGCACATCTTTTTGCACAAATTGTGAACTCATGCAAATTTGTGCACAAATCGTTATAAAGATGTTATCCAAGGCTCTAATTGAATATTCACTACCTTAAATGCACATTCTAGCATTGCAAACTCCAAAATCATGTTGACATTATCAAATGCACAAATCGTGCATTGTTGCGTTTGTTTGAATGCAAAACGTGAACTTGTAAAAATTTATACTCAAACAGTTATAAACATGTTATCCAAGGCTCCGATTGCAAATTCAGTATCTAAATTACATATTCTAGCATTCAAAACCATAAATAAAGTTCACATTTTCAAATGCATAAATCATACAATATTGCGCATCTTTGTGCATAGAGCATGAACTCGTGTAAATTAGTGCGAAAATTGTTATAAACATGTTATCTAAGGTTCTCATAGCATATTCACTACCTTAAATATACCTTTCAGGATTTGAAACTCATAAATCATGTTGACATTATCAAATGCACAAATTGTGCATTCTTGCGCTTATTTGTTTGCAAAATGTGAAGTCGTGCAAATTTATGCTCAAATGGTTATAAACATGTTATCCAAGGCTCCAATCACATATTCAGTATCTAAATTACATATTCCAGCAATCCAAATCATAAATTAAGTTTACATTTTCAAATGCACAAATCATACAATTTTGCTCATCCTTGTGCGCAAATCGTGAACTCGTGCTAATTTATGCACAAATTATTATAAACATGATATTCAAGGCTCTAATTGAACATTCACTACCATAAATGCACATTCTAGCATTTCAAACTCTAAAATCATATTGATATTATCAAATACAGAAACTGTGCATTATAGCGCTTGTCTATATGCAAAATGTGTCACACTGTTGTAAAGTTGTATGCAAACGGTTATAAACGTGTTATCAAAGGCTTCAATTGCAAATTTAGTATCTAAATTACATATTCTAGCATTCCAAAACTAGAAATAAAGTTGACAATTTCAAATGCACAAATCATATAATTTTATGCATCTTTGTGCTCAGAATGTGAACTTATGCAAATTTGTGCAAAAATCATTATAGGTTATCCAAGGATCTAACAGCATATCATTGCCTTAAATACACATTCTAGAATTCCAAACTTATAAATCATGTTAACATTATCAAATACACAAATCATGCATTGTTGCACTTATTTATAAGGAAAATATAAACTCATGCAAATTTATGTGCAAATGGCCATAAACATGTTATCCAATGCTCCAATTGCAAATTTAGAATCCAAATTACATATTCTAACGTTCTAAAGTCATAAATCAAGTTCACATTTTTAAATGCATAAATCATACAATTTTGCGCATCTTTGTGCGCAAATCGTGAACTCGTGCAAATTTGTGCACAAATCATTATAAACACGTTATCTAAGGCTCTAATTGTATATTCATAACCTCAAAGGCACATTTTATAATTTCAAACTCAAAAATCATATTGACATTATCAAATGCACAAATCGTGCATTGTTATGCTTGTTTGTACACAAAACGTGAACTCATGAAAATTTGTGCACAAACGGTTAAAAATATGTTATCCAGGGCTCTAATTGAAAATTTAGTATCTAAATTACATATGCTAGAATTCCAAAATAATAATTCAAGTTGACATTTTCAAATGCACAAATCGTACAATTTTACTAATCTTGTGCATAAAACGTAAACTCATGCAAATTTGTGCACAAATCATTATAAAAATATTATCCAAGGCTTTAATAGCATATTCACAGCCTTAAATGCACATGCTAGCATTCCAAACTCATAAATCATGTTAACATTATCAAATGCACAAAACATGCATTGTTATGCTTGTTTGTATTCAAAACGTGAACTCGTGCAAATGGGTATAAACATGTTATCCAAGGCCCAATCACAATTTTAGTGTCTAAATTACATATTCTAAAATTCCAAAATCATATATCCAGCTGGCATTTTCAAATTCACAAATTGTACAAATTTGCGCATCTTTGTGCGCAGGACGTGAACTCTTATAAATTTATGCACAAATTGATATAAACATGTTGTCCAATGCTCTAATTGCTTATTCACTACCTTAAATAAACATTCTAGTATTATAAAATCATAAATCAAGTTGACATTTTGAAATGCGCAAATCATACAATTTTGCACATCTTTGAGCACAAAACATGAACTCATGCAAATTTTTATACAAATCGTTATGAACATATTAACCAAGGTTCTAACTACATATTCACTATCTTAAATACATATTCAAGCGTTCCAAACTTAAAAATCATTTTGACATTATCAAAGTCATAAATCGTGCGTTGTTGCGTTTGTTTGTACACAAAATGTGAACTCATGCAAATCTATGCGCAAACTCTGAAAAATATGTTATTGAATGATCCAATTGCAAATTTAGTATCTAAATCACATATTTTATCATTTCAAAATCATAAATGAAGTTGACATTTTCAAATACATAAATCATACAATTTTGGGCATCTTTGTGCTCAAAATGCGAACTTGTGTAGATTTGTGCACATATCACTATAGAAAAGTTATCCAAGGCTCTAATTTGATATTCACTACCTGATATACTTATTCTAACATTCCAAACTTTAAAATCATGTTGACATTAGTAAATAAACGAATCATGCATTTTTGCGCTTGTTATTATGCTCAATGTGAACTCGTGCAAATTTGTGCATAAATGGTTATAAACATGCTATCCAAGGCTCCAATTATAAATTTAGTATCTAAATTACATATACTAGCATTCCAAAATCATGAATCAAGTTGACATTTTTAAATGCACAAATCGTACAATTTTGTGCAGCTTTGTGTGCAAAATGTGAACTCGTGAAAATTTATATACAAATCATTATAAATATGTTATCCAAGGCTCTAATTACATATTAGCTACCTCAAATGCACATTCTTTCATTCCAAACTCATAAATTATGTTGACATCATCAAATGCACAAATTGTGCACTGTTGCGCTTGTTTGTACGCAAAACGTGAACACATGCAAATTTGTGCGCAAATGGTTATAAATATGTTATCTAAGGCTCCATTCATAAATTTAGTATCTTAATTACATATTCTATCATTCCAAATTCATAATTCAAGTTCACATTTTCAAATGCTCTAATTGTACAATTTTGCACATCTTTTTGCACAAAATGTGAACTCATGCAAATTTGTGCACAAATCGTTATAAACATGTTGTCAAAGGCTCTAATTGCATATTAACTACCTTAAATATGCATTCTAGCATTCCAAACTCATAAATCATGTTAAACATTATTAAATACACAAATCGTGCATTGATGCACATGTTTGTACATAAAATGTGAACTCGTGCAAATGGTTATAAACATATTATCCAAGGATCCAATAAAAAATTCAGCATCTAAATTACATATTCTAGCATTCCAAAATCATAAATCAAGTTCGCATTTTCAAATACACAAGTTGTACAATTTTGTGCATCTTTGTGGGCAAAATTTAAGCTTGTGCAAATTTGTGCAAAAATCATTATAAACATGTTATCCAATGCTCTAATTATGTATAAACTACCATAAATACTTAAATCAATTTTTTAAGTTCTTGGAAGGCTAGAAAACAAGTTGTATGATAAAAAAATAGAACCCTAAGGAAATTAAGTCCTTAAAACCCCAATGGTAGAAATGCCACAAAGGTTCATTACTCCTTTAATAAGTCAAGATAATGTATTCTACCAAGAATACAAAAAAAGTAAAGCAAAACTTGCTGAAAAACTCAAATGTATTAATAATATACTTAAATTCATTTAAAATAGGTTTAGCCTTTATATATGCATGTAAACGTCCTAATCCTGAAAGGAAAATATGTTACTTATTTTTAAAGATACTTATACAGGAAAATTCTTAACTAAAGACGATTCCTTCTAAAAGATGAAATTTATGACAACTAATGGTAACTAAGCATGAAAAATTTAAAGTGAATAAAACCTAGCTAATTAAGGTTTGGACTAATCTAATAAGCCAAAATATGCCCAAAATAAAACAAACCCTTTAATACATCTCAGAAAGTAGATTGAGCCATTTCTTAGCACCTTTATGCAACTTGGTCATATATCATCCTTTGTTAGAATCATATATGTAATAAAAATGTAACTTTAATTGTTATTGAATTTTAAAGATGATTTTTACTATGTTTTTAGGCTAGAAATAGGGAAAACATTTTTTAGGTGGTATACATGTGATACCATTTTGAAACTGTCCTAGGCGACTTTTAATGCCTATACTAATGATGGTGATGACACTCCTAGTGCAACAAGGAATCCTAATCTAGCAAAGATTCAAGATCCTTTGACTTATGATGGAGGTCCAATCACATGGGCATGTGCTAAGAAGATAAAGGAAGCATGACATATGCTAATTCAAGCAATGTGGGCTCAAAGTACAAATCCAAATCAATCTAATCCATTTGATTTAGATGCATTAAGCCCAAAGGAGTAGTTACACTTGTTTCAAGCCCAAGATGAAGCCCAACCATGTGTTATTTTGTTTAAGTAGCATTAAAAATGAATTTGGATTTGTTACTTATCCAAAATGTTTTTAGAGTGTTTGTTTTTAGTTAGAATTACTTTTCTTTACCTTAGTTACCAAGTACAATAATTCCTTATCCTTAAGGACTTTTTTTCCTATCTATTAGGGGTTTGTTATCTTTATCTTTTAAGGATTTGTGTTAGTTTAGGTTTAGGATTAAGAATTCTTATAAATAGTTTATTTTGTAGCCTATTTGGCACATCTTTTTCATCAATTAAATTAAAGTGACGATTTTTTCTTCAAAATTACTTGGAGTTTTATTCTTTGAACTTTCTAAACAAAATAGGTTGTTAGATAGTTCACTTGTCTTATCAATTAGAACATCCATATCTAATTGTGGCGACTTCCTGATAGCTAGAGTTCTTAGTTGTTAGATAATTAAGGGCTCTAGTTTCCACCCAACTTGTTTCTTGGACGATCTAAGGTGTGGGTATCAATAGATTGTTGCGGGTTTTGCTTGTTAGATAAGCCTAGTTCGCATCAGCAAGGTTTTCCTTTCCAGGCTTCGGCATCACAAACTCTCATGCAATAATCCTAATTCCTTTAATAATTTCCTTACCCAATTCAATAATCACTACACCACCCTATCCTAATCTAATATCTTTTACTTTCAACAAACACACAAACCACAGTTCCTTTACCAAACCAACCTAATATATCCTCATTAAAATCACAACGCGATATGTCCTCATTATAATTATAGGCTGACCATACACTTGACCATGGAATAACAACAACAACAATAATAATAATAAGAGTTATTAGATTATTCTACCGTGAACTTTAGTCATTTTCGCCAATCTATATCTTATTTTTGAAATTATGGCGAATTGATATATGAACTTTTCGATTTGTTACAAATCTATCAACGGTCAAAATAATAATAATAATAACAATAATATAGATTGGTGAAAATGATTAAAGTTCATGGTTGAATAATAATAATAATTATCATTATTATTATTATTATTATTATTATTATTATTCAACCATGAACTTTAATCATTTTCACCAATCTATCTTACTTTTAAAATTGTGGCAAATTGGTATATGAACTTTTCTATTATACAATTTGTGGCATTTTAAAGAATGACTATTGGTGCTTGATAAAATGCTGGCATTCAGAAGAAAGGAGACCACATTTCATAGCACAAGTGTTTGATAAAATGGTTGCTGCTAATGAATCTACTGTTAAATTTTCTAAATTTTTTGTGTTCTTCTCTGCTCTATGAATTTCATCAACTATGGATACCTGAATTTGATAGATTTTGAATGTTGCTTCTATGCAATGTTATTTTTTAATTTGCTTCAATATTTATCTAGTCTGCTCATGGATAGTTCATTTTCACTAGTTAACTTATGTATAAGTGATGTATTGGCATCGTAACAAATAAAAATTTTGTGAAGATTCGTGTAAATGTGGACTAATGGGTGCTTGAAGTTATAGTAATTTTCTAATAAAGTGCATTAGGCCATTTACTAATAAAGTGCCTAGGAAAGATATATCCAATTAGACCCTGGACACACCGAGAGAGTCATACATGTTGTAACTATCTTTGCTCTATTGTTTGGGTGGTTTGTTGTTGGAAAATTAACAGAGTTAGTGCAGCGAAATAATATTCACAGAGGTAAAATAAAATTACTGCAGAAATAATTAAATAAAAATGGCACCAATATTTTAACGTGGTTCACCCTTAGTGTTGGGCTATGTCCACGGGACAAAATCCGAAAAATTCTTCCACTATAAAAATAGAAAGTACAAGAGAGAGTCTTCTCTAAATCAACACCAGAGGTATACAGTAAAAGAGTTCTCACCAAAATAATGGCACTTAAGGTGTTCCCAAACCCCAAAATAATTTTCTCACTATTTTTGTCACTCACCCTTTTGAGAAAAATTTTCCAAACCCTTAAAACTCTCTCACACTCATCAAAGCAAAAATTGTTTTGGTTACCCTCATAAGCACACACCTCTCACTTGATCTTTTTTTTTTCTCTCACTCATGTGTTGCTTTCTTGCTTGTGGCTTTTCACTCGATGCTACAAATGGCCATGCAGATGGCCTTTATATAGCCTGACCCATGCTTGGAAATCAAGCAAATTAATTTTCTTCTGACAAGCAATTCAATACTATTTGCTTCTATGCAAATCTTTAGGATTTACTTTTCTCAGGAGCAAATCTTCTAGATATTATTATTATTATTATTATTTAAATTTGTATACTTTGTGGGCTCCATTAGGAGGGACCCACAACAATGCTCCCCATTCCGACTACATGGTGATCATCACCATTCCAGCAGCCAATCAACAAAATTTGAACTTCTCCCTTGATAGAGTCTTCATTAACATATCTTATCCATTTTCATCTGTATGGATCTTCTCAAGCTGCAATAGCTTCTTCTCCAATACATCATGTATCCAGTGATATCTCACATCAATGTGCTTCGACCTTGATTGAAAGGAGGAATTTTTACCAAGATGAATAGCACTTTGACTATCACAAAACAGCTCATATCTATCATGTTGAAAACCAAGTTCATCTAAGAACTTCTTCATCCATAGCAAATCTTTATATGCTTCAGTTGCTACAATAAATTTTGCTTCAGTAGTAGACAAAGTAACACATTTTTGCAATTTTGACTACCATGACACAGGTCCCCTATAAATGTAATCAGGTAACCAGAGGTTGACTTTCTCGAATCAACATCGCCCGTCATGTCTACATTTGTGTATCAAGCTAACATAGGTTTGGCATCTCCAAAACACAAGCATATTTTGGATGTTCCACAAAGATACCTGAAATCCATTTCATTACAGCCCAATGTTCCTTTCTAGGATTTGAAAGGAATCGACTCACAACTCCAATTGAGTGTGTAATATCTTATCGTGTACACATCATGACATACATTAAACTACCAACTATTACAGCATATGGAACTCTATCCATCTCTTTCTTCTCCTTATAAGTGGAAGGGCTTTTTTGAGAAGTCAATCTAAAGTGATTAGTAAGAGGACAACTAATTGCTTTAGCATTGTACATGTTGAACCTCTGAAGTACCTTCTCAGTATACTTCTATTATGACAACCATAGTTTCTTGACACCTTTATCTCTGATAATCTTCATGCTAAGAATTTATTTTGTTGGTCCCAAGTCTTTCATGGCAAAAGACTTACTCAACAGCTTCTTCAAGCTATTGATTCTAGAAACATTCCTACCAATAATCAACATGTCATTCACATATAGCAACAACATGATAAAGTCATCATCAAAGAATTTTTGAACTGAAGTGTTTTTTTTTGTAGCCTTGCTCCCCTATAACAAACTCCAACTTCTTATACCATTGTCTTGATGTCTGTTTCAAGTCGTTCAAGCTTTTCTTCTATCTACAAACATAGTCTTCTTTTCCCTTTACTTTAAAATTTTCTAGCTGCTTCATGAATATTTCTTCTTCCAAATCGCCATGAAGGAAGGCAGTTTTAATACCCATTTGCTTGATCTCCAGATAAAAACTTATTACTAAACCCAGCACAGTATGGATGGATGTCATCTTCATAAGTGGAGAAAAAATCTCATCAAAGTCGATACCTTTTCTTTGGTTAAATCCCTTTACAACTAGTTTAGCTTTGAATCGTGGCTGGAGACTATGTTCTTCATGCTTGATCCTGAACACCCACTTATTCTTCAAAGCTCTCTTGCCTTCAGGAAACTTCACCAGCTCAAATGTTTTGTTCTCATGTAGACACTTTATCTCACCTTGCATGGCTTCAAACCATTTCTGCTTATGTTCATCATTCATAGCTTCTTCAAAGTTTTCTGGCTCTCCCCTATCAATTAGTAATACAAACTGGTCTCTAGGATATCTAGTAGAAGGTTATCTAATTCTATCAAATCTCCTCAATGGCACTAGGGAAGCCTCATCTGCTAGTGGTTGATCATGAACACCATCATCATTATTTTCAGAAGAAATCTCAATGGGAGAATCTTTATTACATACATTTGGCGGAATAGCTTCATCTTCATCTCCAACTTCCTTTGGCACCATTGTTGGAGGAACTAGCTTCAAATTTTAATAATCATCAGAGCTAGGGATGTTCTTCTCAACTCTAGCAATATCCTCAATTATCTTATCTTTAATAAACATAGCATTGCGACTTCTGACAAGCTTCTTCTGGACTGGATCATAAAACCTATAGCCAAGTTGATCTTGACAATAGCCAATGAATACACACTGTCATCTCTTGACATCAAGCTTAGACCTCTCATCTTTAGGAACATGCACAAAGGTTTTACATCCAAAAACCCATAGATGACCATTTTACAAAAGTTAAGTCTTTATGTCGTGAAATTTTAAAATTAGATTCTGTGTCAAAAATTAGTGAAGATAGGATGAGAAGGATTATTATTTATGGAATTAAGCCAGGATATATAAGGTTTATTACTGTTGTTCAAGGTTGGCCTAAACCACCCGCATTAAATGAGTTAGAGAATTTGTTAGCCAATCAAGAGACGTTAGCTAAACAAATGGCTGGATTTTAATTGAAGAGTGAGGTGAATGAAGAAGTATTATTTAGCAAATATATAAAAGGTCATCCTAGAGATTGTAATTCTAGAAAGTCCAATAGAGATGGCAAGGCCAATTCAGAGGAAGATAGAAATTAAAGAAAGTGGCAAGGCCAAAGTCTATGTTCAAGGGGAGCTCAACAACGTCGAAACCAAGAAGACACACAAGATAGAAGATATCATCAACGAGATGTGGAATATTGTAATTGTGGCAAGAGAGGTCATTATGCTAGAGAATGTCGATACGAAAGAGTCGAGGGAAATGTTATGACATCAACACAACCTCAAGTTCAAAGTGAAGAAGAATGGGACTTCGACATTCAAGCATTGTGTGCCATTAAAAAGCAAGTAAAGAATGGTTCAAATGAATTTGTGGAGGCATGTGATAGTGAGTACGATTGGGATGTGCTGACAACATCTACTATGTTAGAGTATCTTGAAGAATCCTACAAAAGTGAAGAAGAGTGGGATATGGCAGACTCAAATTTATTTAAAAATATTCCATTAGAGGAAGAAATTCAAGATCAAATGAATTCAAGTGCTAAAATTGAAAAGATATCTCTGTGTGTTGTCAAGGAGAAATAAGATATTGAAGAAGTTGAATGCAAGGAAGAGAGTGAGATAGTACATAGTATAGGGGAGCAACTGGAAAAGAAGCATGAAATTCCTAAAGTAATAAAGAAGCTTTAGTGGTCTTCGAATGATAAAGAATTTGAAGATGAAGCTTTGATGCAAAAGGAAGATCAATATGAGGAAGTAAAATTAATACAAGAAGAATAAGAGGCAAATCAAAAAGAGAAAGATGCTGACGTAAAATTGGGTGAAGAAAATGTAGAGAAACTTTTCAAAGGATTGAGAAATCATTTCTAGAGAAGCAAATGGAGGAACAAACATAATGATATAATATGATTGTTAAGGAGCAAAAGGATGAATATACAAGATAAAGGAATAGGATATGATGATCAAGATGGACAAGAAGTTCCAAAGATCGAAGACAAGAGAGTTAGTGTTGAGGGAGAGTGCGAAGAATACATCACCGACTCTACACCCTTCTCTATATCCTTTTAGAAGATTATAACTTTAGTTAACAAATAAAAAAACTCTAGAATTAGCTAGAGTTGTGTGGAGTGCTCTAGCATGTTGTAGTAGTGTGTAGAGAGTTTAAGAGTCTTGTAAGGGAAGATAAGGGAAGAATCTAGACCTGGGGTGTCTAGAAGGAAGAATCTAGACCTGGGGTGTCTAGAAGGTTTTCTTATGGAGATGTGAATAGTAAGAAGATGGAATAGTACCCAACCCTCGCATATAAATACCTCTATCCTCATTTGTAAGTTAGTGTAATGTGAGAGTTAGTGTATGTACAAAAGAATGTGTGTTGTGAGTGAGCTAAGTGAGAAAGTGTCTTAAGTGTTTATGAGAATATTAGTATGTGAGTGTGTACAAGTACTCTTATACTAAAGTTTCTTTGATATAATAAAAGTAAGTTTATTACAAATTAGTCCTCCACATATTCTAGAAGCTCTTATAGCAATCACCTTCCACGTGATCACAAGGATTTTGCGTTTAGCCAAACGACATGACTTCAGACATAGTTTTAAATATTCCTATTTTGCAGATTTTTCTTCCTACACACCATTAAGTACAAGAAGGAATTTCCTTTTCTTAAGAGTTTGTTGAATATTCTGCAGTATAGTTTGCAACTCAACTAAATTTGGAGTAGAGATAAAAAGAGACTCAAGGATTGCTTTGGCAACACGGATCTCATTAAAGGAATAAGAGACACACCCATATCTTGTCATTTAAATGGGCTTTCACCACACTATCATTGTATGTTAATGTTGCCAAAATTATTTTTCCAATGCCCCCTATCCAACAATAGAGATGATGTGGAGTTTTGGTGTTTCACTACTCTCATTCAACAACTTGTTTATGATTATTGTTTCTCCAATTTTTAGTTTTTTGAATGCATGCCAAAAAGATTGTTGGCTAAGTTTTGTGAGCATGCCAGAGAAGAAATTCCTTAAAATAAAAACCTGACTTCTTTTCAGATGGATTGTGGATTCCCAAACTCCTTTACCATAATTTGTTTGGATTTCAAGCAGATAAAATAAAATTTAATGGAAAATTGAGCTTCTTAAACAGTAGAAGGAAATTGTATTAATTTATAAGCTTAATACAAAGCAAAAGATGAACAAGCTAAGGAAAATAATTGTGCTAAAATGATTGGTTAATGATAATTAAAGTAGATAATTGTAGATGTAGATGTCGTGTGTTCCTCCCCTTTATAGGCCTCCTTTACTTACAGACTACTTCTCTAATTTAATTCTCTATCAGCTCAAAAGTTTCTTCTATTTCTACAAGAATAAATTGGCATAACTCCTCAACTCCTTCTTCTCTAAGCTTGATATTTTCCCCCAAGGCTCATCTGAAATCTTCCTCTTCATCAATGCACAGATTGATCTAGAATCTTCCAGTATTTTTCCTTTCCCAAGACATTTTGTGAACTGTAACATTCACTTTAGTTTACTTCTCTAAGTAATTTTTCATTTCAAAGGTCATCCATTATTGAAGAAATAAATTCTCGTAATAAACTCTTTCTCTGTCTCTAAAACCTTCTGCAAGCTGGATGGGCTTTTTCACTTGTTTTTGGGCTTCAGAATTCGATTGAATCAAATGAGCCATTAGTTTAATAGTCTTAATATATTTTAGCCAAGAAATTCAATTATGGCACAAACAATTATATATTTTTCTTCATTTTTATTTTTCACCTTCGCTACATTGATCAAAGATGTAGTAGTCCTAGCTAGTTCGGAGCTTGTGCTTATGCTTATGTGACAGCTTCTTTTCAAAAACTAGACTAAAGTTGATCATGAAGAACATCATCAAATCATTCATTAAGTTTTTTTATCTTTACAGCTATATCATGACACAAACCAACTTCTCTTATACCACAAAAAACTAGTTAAAAATAAGAAGTGCACCTTGTTGTTGTTGTTGTTCTGATGAATATTTTCATCATATCCCTTGATAAGCTCTTTCCCAATTACAGTACTTCACTCGTCTACCACATCCTCCATGTCGTAGGAGATGTCTTTGAGCTTATACATCCAACATTTAACTAAATCATCCTTCAGTTGCCTTTTCTTTGCGTCATCCAACACAGCCTTGACATCTAAGAATTTGGTGGTCAGAGTACCTACTTCTTTTTCCACTCCGACCACAAGCCTCATCTCTTGATCAATCTCACAAGTAATGATTGAGGTTAATTCTTCAAGCACTATAGAAATAATTGCCTCAACAGTCATAGTTGATCAAAGGTAACTTATAAGAATTAGATATCAAAGGGTGTTATGTTTGGTTTATGCTATGAACATGTTTCATAATAAAACAAAATGCACAGTTTGGTCTCTAAACTTTATTTGATTGTTTTCTAACCACATCTCAACTTTTATTTTAACTTTTTCTTTACTTTTTTATCTAATATTTTCGATATTCGAACCATACGAGTTCCGACTATTCTAAAGTCCATAGAGATAAAACTCTCCCAACTTTAATTCATTATTATTTGATTGTTTAGAAATTTTACTTAATTTTTTAGAAAAATTTACTACATTTAAATTAGGAATAAATACAAATAAGTACCCTATGGTTTAAGCATTTTAGCATTAGGGGCCTGTGATTTTTTTGTGACACTTCAATACCATGTGGTTTCATATTTATAGAACTTAAGTGATAAGTTTTATTACAACTTCTGATTTCTCTCTCCTCAAGCATCCGAAAATCAAAATTTTAATACAATTTGATAGAGGAGGGGAAAATAAGTTTATTCATGGTAGTTTTAAGTAGTAATAATAACATAAATAAAATAAAAAAATAAAAATAATTTTTCATAATTTTATTTTTAAAAAAAATTATAAACACTATCAACAATGAGACTATTACTAAATTCATGTTTAGTGCTAAATTCATGTTAAAATTATGAGAATTTGATTAAAATTAAAAATTAATTTTTTTGGATGCTAGAAATGAGAGAAATCATGAGTTGTAACAAATTTTATCACTCAAATGCTATAAATATGAAACCACAGAATATTGAAGTGCCACAAAAAAAAAATTACAGGCCTCTAATGTTAAAACGCTTAAACCACATTGTATTTATTTATACTTATCTCTTTAAATTATTTATATCAAAAGTTCAAGGAAAATTTTTATTTTAGTCACTTCAATTTTTTTGGAACATCATTTTTCTTAAACAATGGTACATGATTTATTTGAATTGCTTTTTACTAGTCATTGGTAATAATTTTCTTTTTTTTTCCTAAATGTTTGTCATGTTTGCTTTTTATTTTTAGGGTAAAATACATTTTTCTCCTATATTTTGTCACATTACACTACTTCATCTCTGATATTTTAAAAAAATTTATTCATCCCTAACATTTGCTTTTTTTAGCACTCATTAATCCTTCTGTATGGATGAAATAGTATAAAAAAAATAAATATTAGAGATGAATAAGTATTTTTTCAAATATCAGTGATAAAGTAGTATAATGTAATAAAATATAGAAAAAAATTTAATTTACCCTTATTTTTATCTTTTAGTTGTTGGGCCACATATTGTAATAAGTAACATGATTAATGTTGAGGGTACAATGTTGTCGCAATTCTATGAAATAATAAAAAAAACAAAGTTTTTCAATTGATAGAGTTTTCTGTATTTGAAGGTAAAAATAATTTTAAAAAAAATTATCCTTCTATAGAATACAATGTCAGCGGCATGTATCATCTATCAATGTCTTTGTAATAATGTATGGTTCTATTTCTTGATTATAAGTATACAAAAACGTGAAAGGTGATTCCTTTGTTTCTTCTTTTCATATTGGTATCATATTCACCTTATTTTTCCTCTTTATATACTTTGTTTGAATGATTAGCACATTAGTGTTAATATTTTGAGTGGAGTAAGAATTGAACTGTAAATTTCATATTTAGCCTAGTAGTATCTTCTTTTTTGTAACGCATATAGAATTTATTCAATTTAATGTCCATTTGAAAGATATATATTTCAATTGCTTAAATTTGTTAAATTTAAAATAATTTAAATTTTGATCGATTACATAATAGGACATTCTTTCCTTTACATCAAACAATGTAATATTTATTTTATTAAAAAAACAAAAACACCAAGGAAATGGCGGGAAATATGACGTGTATAAGTACCCAGCACGCTTCATTTTTCTCCACCAATGACCAACACCTCGCGCCAATTTTTGCTTCAACGTCACCGTTGATTTTAAAATAAAAAATTCATAACCAGGCAACAAATTTCAGATTAGGGTTTTGTTTTTTCTTTGATTTTTTAAAGTAACGGCCAAATGAGAAACAAGGTCACAGAGGACCTCCTCATCACCGTCCGATCAATCGTGGGCTCTGAATTCTCCGACATGGACATAATCAGAGCTCTCCATTTGTCCAAATACGATGCTACAGCTGCTATCAATATCATATTCGACACTCCCAATTTCAATTCTAAGCTAAAACCTCAAACGCCCAACAAAACCCCCAATTCAAACCCTAAAACATAAACACCCTGCTGTAGAGACACCGAAATTGGTGATTAAAGAGGCTGAGAATCGTGATTTGATCGATAAGGTGGAGACTACCGACGGGGGAGATCGGGTGGGAGATGGTAGTAATGAGAATGTGAGTGAATGGTGGTATGTAGGGAGCAGTGTGATGTGGTGGGGTTGTCTACGAGTAAAGGAAGGAAATTGAGAGCTGGTGGTGAGGTTATGTTTACATTTCCATTGAAAAGTGGCAGTAATTCAAGTTCGCCTTCGCCAGGGAAGGTTTTTGGGAAAGGAAGACAAGCGGCTGCAGCTTGTTCAGAGATTGTTAGATTTTCCACTAGAGAGAGTGGGGAGGTATGGTTTTGATGTTCGTTACTTTTAGAATGTTGATGATTATTATAGGTACTTTGTGATTAAAGTATAGGTTTTGATGATTATTTTAGTTTTGATGGTCATTACTTTTAGAATGTTGATGTGGTATATAAGTTGTGTGTATGATTTCTATAATGGAATGGTATTTGGTGCATTTGCAAAAATTATTAGTTTTGGAATTGCAGCTAAGTATTTTGACCAGAAGGAAATGTTTTAAGGTGGCGTAATGTATGATAGAAGTTGTATGTATGATTTTTGCATTTGAGATTATATTCAGCATTGAAGAAGAAAATAGAAAAAGAAAAAGATTGACATTTGGTTAAGTTCTTTATACTGGACTTATGTGTCTTGTGTTACACCGCGTAGGTAAGAATCTTGTAATAAATATTATTTTTAATGTATCAAAAATTTTATTTACTTCGGTCAAAAAAAAATTTTATGTACTATTTATTAAAATTAAAAATAAATTTTATTTAAACATATATTTTAATATATTCAAATAATATGTTGAACTGATTAAAAAATAAGAAAGAATCATTTCAAGAAAAAAAAAAAAAAAAGAATTAGTGATAACTTGAAAAAAAAAAGGAAAATTAATATGTGCTGGTGGCCTAGGTACATTAGGTGAAAGTCAACATTTTGCTGCAAAAGTACAGCCATCAAAGTTGAAACAGAGAAAGAAAGAAAGAAAGAAAACGAACATCAGTCCTTGTTTTTTTTGTTTAATCACAGTGGAGTCCTTTCTGGAAGGTGGCCTGCCACCAAAGCTTACGACATTTGATATAGGTTCTTGAAAGAATATGCAACAGCCAATGTCAGAGTGGGGACTTTACAGGCTCACCTTGCTTTTCTACTTCACAATATACGGCACAATTCCAAGTGTAGAGATGTTGGAGTCATTTCCAGATGATAAAGGCCTACTTCTTCCCACTTCCCTCACCTTTCTCTTCATGGCTGACTTTCGCAATCTGAAATCCATCTCAAGAGGCTTCTTAAACCTCACTTCTCTACGACATTTAAGTTTTATGGGTTGCTCAAATCTCTAATCCTTCCCAGAGGAAGGCTTGCCTCCCACAATTACAGGCCTAGAAATCATTCACTGTCCTTTCCTGGAAGAGTGGTGCAGAGATCCTCGGTCCCTCATTTCCCACATCCCATCAGTTGAATTTAGAAGACGAGGTATCATTTCTTTTAATCTTTGAGCTGGTGCTTTTATGTTTTTCTGAGAAACAAGTGAAACTCATTCTTCAATTCCTGCACTTATAGAAGCTTGATATTGCAGGAATTATCACTTGTATAATATTTCCAAAAGCCATTATTTTAATGGAGGAGACATTTCATTACATTTGAAGATGTGGGTATGTTCTCCAACCTGATTTTTTCTTTAATTTGATGTCATGGGACGTCAAAATGGTTATTAGTGCTTCAATCTGCGGCATTTTAAAGAATGACTATTGGTGCTTGATAAAATGGTGGCATTTGGAAGAAAGGAGACCATATTTCATAGCACAGGTGTTTGATAAAATGGTTGCTGCTAATGAATCTACTGTTAAATTTTCTAAATTTTTTGCGTTCTTCTCTGCTCTGTGAACATCTGAATTTGATAGATTTAGAATGCTGCTTGTATGCAATGTTAGTTTTTAACTTGCCTTCAATCTTTATCTAGTCTGCTTATGGATAGTTCATTTTCACCGGTTAACTTATGTATAAGTGATGTATTGGCATCGTAACAAATAAAAATTTTGTGAAGATTCATATGAATGTGGACTGATGGGTGCTTGAAGTTTTAACAATTTTCTAATAAAGTGCATTAGGCCATTTACTAATCAGAATACTAAAGTTAGATCCTAGGAAAGATATATCCGGTTAGACCCTGGACACAAAGAGAGAGTCATAAGTGTTGTAACTATCTCTGGTCTATTGCTTGGGTGAATTTGTCATCTGGTTCCATTCTCTAATCTCTGTACTAGCTCTGTTGTAGTTATTGTTTCCCAACTCAGCATGAATTTCACAGAAATAGGGTTTTTTTTTTTGCCCAACAGAAACAGGGTTCTGATGGCCATGTTTTTGTGAGACCACATTTCAAGGCCACCAAATGCACTTGATCATAATAACATTTTTTTTATTGGCATTGATTGTATAAAAATCAAAGATTAAGCACACATAAAACTAATAGAGTATATAAATGTCAATTCCATTACACAGGATAATATTGTAATTGTATACATACTATACTTGTATAAATATAGGTGCACCCATTCTTTATGGGTGTCAAGACTCTTATTCTTTATGGTATCAGAGCCATACAAATAAAATCTTCCTATTCTCTTTTCTTTCTCTCCCTATGGCAACCGCACAATCTTCTCCTAATTCATCTCTTTCCTCATC
>CATIWM010268704.1:0-19807 GCA_949671775.1 Mallotus repandus
ATATATATATATTATTAGAAAAAATTTGAGGATATCCTCAAATTTTTTTTTAAACTATATAAAATTTAAAATTTCTTTTAGCTTTTTTCAAAATAATTTGGTATGATATAGTTGAAAATAAATGTTTAAATATTTTTAACATTAAATATCTATATTTTTATATAAGAAAAATCACAATTAATTTTAAAAAACACAAAATAAATATAATTCATCTAAATTATAAATAAAAAAGTCAATTTTTATTTAGTACAAATATTAGTTTTTAAAAAATACATCCAATACATTATTTTTATTAAATTATTATTTAATAAGTATTTTAACATGCAACTATTAAGTAATTAACTACATTCAGTCATTTTAAATATATTTAATAGAACAAAAATTATATATGATGTGTTGTATTTTAAATATATTTAATTTATATATAGAAATTATTTTTTTTATCATATTATACATATGTGTGTATTTTTGGTATTAGGTTTGATTCAAAATTTGAAAACTTTTAATAATCCAAAACCGTACCAAATTATTCTTCTAATTTAGTTTGATTTGGTTCATTTTGAAAACAAAATTATTTGACTTAATATAATTTTAATAATATTTAATTTATAACTTCAATATAATTTTTTTTTAACCTTCGATGTTTAAAGTTCATTAAACTTTAAATCTGATTCTATTTATGATGGATCATAAAAACAGTAAAGATCTCCTAATAACTAATTTAACACGATTGCATATACTACCACTTGAAACCGAAACATCGCTTAAATAAGAACACCCATGTTAACTAATCCTAACTTATGGTTTTTTCACGCTTAGCCAGTAAGTTATTAATAATTGAGAAATAATGAATTATATAACATAATAAATCAATGTTCAGGAAGTTAAATTTGAAATTGTAAAGTTTCATATTCAAAATTTTTTAATGGGATGTAATTAACAGGAAAAAATAATTAGGAAAGAAGGGAGAAAACACGCAAATCGAGGGTGGAAAATGAAAATAACAAAAAAAGAGGATATTTTTTTTGGTCAATAAAAAAAAGAGGATATGATGAATTAAAAAATTATATAAACGAACAGGAATAGCAAGCAGCTAAGCTAACGTTCTCAAATATGCATTTCATGGAGAGAGAGCCATCTGATTTCATGAAGACTGCTTGAAATCAAGAAGAAGAAGAAAATGTTCAGGTTGCATAAGCTAAAATCTCAGAAATCTGGGGAAAGACTCGATTTCAAATTCTCCAACTTCATTGCTCTTCAGGTCTTTGTTAAATTCTACCCCCACTCTCACTCTCTTCTTCGGTTTTTTTTTTTTTTTTTTTTTTTAACGGAATCTGTTCTTGCATTGATTCCGATTGACTTCTATATTAATTCTCGTTAATGTTGCTTTTCTTTTCTTTGCATTATAACAGTAGCGAAATTCATGGATTTTTATGCTAATTTTTCTGTTGTTATATTTTTTTTTTGTTCATTTTTCAGCAAAATTAAGATTTAAAAAATGCCAAAAATTGCAAAAAAAAAAAAGAACCGAACAGAGCCTTAGCTAGCAAGTTTGCTGTCATGTGAGCTTAATTTTGATTATTGTGGAATAAAGTAGTTCCGATTTTTGTGTAAATATTTTTGTTGTTTTTTTTTTTTAGTAATTTTTGTTTAGTTTCAGTGTAATATAATGATGGAAAATGCAGGTGCCAAAAGGATGGGACAAGCTTTATGTGTCAATAGTCTCTACACAAACAGGAAAAACTGTTACTAAATCAGGGAAATCATCCGTAAAAAATGGAAGCTGTCAATGGACAGATACTTTATCAGAATCTATTTGGATTTCCCAGCAGCGTGATGCTTCACAACAGATTCAACATGATTGCCTCTTCAAGCTTGTTGTTTCAATGGTGTGATTTTTTTTTTTTTTGCTGTAATTTAGTTGCTGCTGTTGATTTTACTTGATGGGAATTTAGTAATTTAGTAAGACTTTAATTTGATGCAAGTCTTTGCAGGGATCTGCTAGAAGTAGCATTCTTGGGGAGGCCACCGTTAATTTGGCAAGCTATAGGAATTCAAAAGCTGCTGTTCCTGTTTCATTACGCCTGAAAAAATGCACCCATGGGACTATCTTACAAGTGGGTCATTGTTCGAATTTTCGCAGTAGGCTGTTGCATTCGTGATGAAACTTTAAGAATTTATTGATCATACAATGAAAATTTGTTATAGTGTGTTTTAAAGATAGTGTAAGACACTTTATTGGCCAGTCCCTACACATTCTTAAAACTCTTAGTGACCTCCAGTGTGGCACATTGTAGTGTAGATATTTTTTGTACTATTCCATGCATAATCTAATTTAATGCCAAGCATCCAAAATGAGACATCAAGTCACACCTCCACTGGAGTTCATCTGTTTGTTGAACACTTTTTTCAGATATGAAGTGCTTCACTACTAAGCCTATCCTAGATATCTAACTTTTAGCTTCTGCTTTTGATTTTCAGCTCAAAATTCAATGTCTAACACCAAGAACAAAACCCAGGTTTGTGTCTTACTGCAGAATTGTTACTTTCAAACCATTATGTTTATGTTAGTTCTGAAAGAGTTATGCTCTCATCATGTTAAAGGGAGGAGCAATGGGAAGAGACAAGTTCATATACAGAGGATGTAAATGTTGACTATGATGATGTGGAAAGCAAATCAGATGTTTCTGATAGTTCACTGGCCAAGAGTGTTGGATCCTCTTCTAGTAACCTTTTGGATAGCTCGTCTCATGCTGGAGAACTACTTTGTAGGGTATGCACATTGTATTCAAGTTATTACGCTGTTATTAGACTTCCAGTCTGCCTTTAGCCATGGACGGTAATCGTATGTCTTAAGTTCACTTTTCTCAGAACAATGCACGTGAAAGTTGTGTTTTTCATCATTTTAGTCTTAGAATTTCTTGGACTTCATTTTTTATGTTTAAAAACAGATAATGGATGCCTGATGTAAAAGATGGAGGCATGCATTAATTAGTTATCAAATTACTTTGAAGTAGAATAGTGCTAGGACCATGGCATTCTGTGTTGAACTCTCTGATGACTGTATTTGTTTACAGAATTTAAATTTCTGACCCAAGTTTTACCATCGATTCTTAGCCATATAAGGGATCATTATAATGAGGGCCTTCTTTTTTGAGGGTGTTTCAGTTTTTGCTTAGTCTATGAATGTAATCCTATCACCTTAGTGTGCAGAATAATTATGGCTTATGCTTCGCCTGTATTTGTCCTATATATGTCGGCTGGTTAGGAATCAGGAAGCTCGCACTCAGCTTTTGGGTTATTCTGTGAATGTGTTTGGTGATAAATATTTAAAGCAGTTATATGATCTAGTAGGAAATATATATGCAGAGTTTCTGATATCTGTCTGCTTAAGGAAAGATGGTTGACAAAATTTCGAGTGGAAAAGTAACAAAATTTTTGCTTTACCTTCATTTTTGTTATTGTCATTCCATTCATTCCGAACTAATTTGATACATTCTCATGCACTTACCTGATATACATAGAGCTTATGATCAAAATATTCAAACTAGTACTTCTTTTGTTGCTACAGGATTTCAGTTTCTCAGCATCAAGTTCACGTTATAGCTTTGATTCGACAGAGGGATCCCTGGGCAGGGAAACTAATTCACCTAGAAATAACCTATATGGCATTGCAAACAATCAGATTGGAAAACAAGATTCAACTGGCTCCCAAAACGGTTCTCCTCATGGATCCTATTCTTTTAATGATTCTTCTAGATCCAATCACTCAGCCTTTAGCTCAAAGGTGTCAGTTTCGAGAAGCAGCCTTCAGAATCAAAGGGATGACCTTAATCATATTTCCCGTTCGGTTGCCTCATCACCTTTGCGGAATGCTGGTTCATCTAGGGACCTTCTTGAAGCTGCAGAGTTTAAAATTGATGAACTAAAAGCTGAAGCTAGGATGTGGGAACAAAATGCTCGAAAGTTAATGAATGACCAAGAAAATATGCGGAAGGAGTTAGCAGAACAGTCAAAGTGCCAGGCCGCTCTTGAGTTGGAGCTTTCAGAATCACACAGAGAATGTGATGGCTTGAAACAGGAAATTGAACAAGCAAAGATCTTGTTGGAGGAATCTATGGCGAAACAGAAGTCTTCCGAGAACATCGAATTTCATGCCAAAGAGATGGGCAATCTTCAGAAAGAGTTGGAAGATGAAGTGAGATTTGAGAAAGAGTCCAATGCTAACTTGGCTTTACAACTAAAGAAAACCCAGCAGTCAAACATTGAGCTTGTTTCCATTCTTCAAGAACTAGAAGATACCATAGAAAAACAGAAACTGGAAATTACTAATCTATCAAACATGCAGTCCAAAGGTAAGAATGTTGGGAACTGTAGCCATGGATTTGAAGATATGCCAAATGAAGAAGTTTTGGTGCATAATACAAGCAAAACATCTTGTGTTTCAGATCTGGAAGGCAGTATAATTTTAGGGGACTCATCTGCATGTTTTGAACCAGAGGACGGTAGGAATACAGAGCTGGTGATACGGGAGTTGCAAGAATCACAAAGAAAGTTAGAATGTAAAATCCAGTTTCTAGAAAATTCCCTGCAAGAAAAAATCCAACAGATGGAGGCAGCAGAAATTTTGAAGACTCAAACTTTCATGGACTGTGAAGCTCAATGGAAAGATAAATTAGCAGCAAAGGAGGAAGAAATCATTAATTTGGAAGCAAAATTATCTGAAGTTCACAATGTTGATGATTTTGAAAATGGAGGACATAATAATTTGATTGAAGAAGTTGAAGTTCTGAAACAGAAGATAGTGGAGCTTGAGAAAGATTGCCATGAGCTTACAGATGAAAATCTAGAACTTCTACTTAAGCTCAAAGAATCAGAAAAGGGCCTTCCAATATGTGGTGCTTCTTCTAACTCTTTATCAAATGAATATGCAGGGAATGATTCTCTTTATATCTCTGCATCTGAAGTAAGCAAAATGAAATCCCAAATATTCAAGCTTGAAGAGGAGCTGAACCAGAAAGATATGCTCATTGAAAGACAGTCCACTGACCACTTGCAGCTGCAATGTATAGACCTTGAAAAGAAGTGCGTTGACGTGGAGCTTCAGTTACAGTCTTTTAGGGACAAAACATGTTACCTTGATGGTGAACTCTGTAAATATCATTCCAGAGTAGCAGAGCAGGAAATTGAGATCACCAAGTTACAGAAACAGATAGAATCTTACCAAACGAAGGAAACTGAGACAAAGAGCCATCTTGCTGACACCTTTACAGAGATCAAGATTTCCCAATCGGATGACGCTGTTGAAATGTCCAAAACACTGTCCGAGTTACATGAACAGATTCAATTATGTCTTGCCAATTTAAAGAAGCAACGATGTTCATTGTATTTCCCTGCAAGCACTGAATGTTACTATGGCTCCAGCAATACACAGATTTCAAATGCTACAGATTCTTGTAGTCAAAAAGAACAAGCTCTGGCTATTTTAAATACTTTTATCCAGCTAAAAGATGTGTTCGAAGCAAAAGTTACCACATGCAACAATCGACTGGCACAAAATGTGGAAGTCAGATCAATGGGAACATATGTTGATGTGGTTGGTGACAAATTTGAAAATTCTGATATAAAAGAGAACAATTTTAGCACTTCTAGTTTGGGACAGGAGAGTCTGCAAATAAAATCTACATCTGAAATTACAGATTTGGGTAAGGAGATTTTGGAAAAGACATCTGAGATAGACAAACTTAAGACTGAGAATTTGTTGAAGGAACGAGAGGTGGAAGCTCTAAGATGTTGCCAAAGAGAGTTAGAAACTCAAATCTCTAATCTTCAAAATGAGAAAAGGCTATTGGAGGAAAACATGGAAGCTATGCTGAAAGAAGGTACAATGTCATCCGCTTACTTGGATAATTCACTAAATAAAACTATGGTGCATAGTAGTAGTATGTTGTCAGCTGGCTCGGATGCTTCACAAAATGAAACAACGGCGCTTAATATTAGCACGGATTCATCTGACGAGATTCCTGAAAGGATGTCAGAGCTAGAAAGCAGCAAAAGTGAACTAGAACTTCACTTATCTGAACTAGAAAAAGAGAACGTACAGTTATCAGAACGAATATGTGGCTTGGAAGCGCAGTTAAGATACTTGACTGATGAGAGGGAATTGAGCCGCTTGGAATTGCAGAATTCAGAGTCTTGTGCTATAAATCTCCAGGAAGAAATAAGAAGATTGGAAAGTGGATTGGAAGCAGAAAAGGATGACAGAAAACAAAAGTTGCAGGAAATGAAAAACCGGTGGTTAGAAGCTCAAGCAGAGGGTGAATATCTGAAAATAGCAAATCTAAAATTGCAAACCACAGCTGAAAGTCTTATTGATGAGTGTAGTTTGCTTCAGAAATCGATTGTGGAGCTAAGGAAACAAAAAATGAAGTTACACGAGCATTGTGAATTCTTGGAAGCTGAACTGATGGAATCACAAAAAGGCTTCAATGTTATGTTCAACGAGGTTGAAGCTCTTGAGGGCAAATATATTTTGACATTGGAAGAAATTGCCTCAAAAGAGAAAGCTCTTGGTTTAGAACTAGACGTTCTTCTTCAAGATAACAAACAATATAACGAAAAACTCATTAAGGTAGAGAGCCTGCTGAATCAGATGTGCCTGGAGAAGGCAGTTGAAGTTGAGAATCTTCACAAGGAGGTTGCACATCTTACGGAACATATGTCTGCAACTCATGATGAAAAGGAAACAACAGCTTCAGCAGCTGTACTTGAAGTATCTCGACTACGTGTAGACAGAGCTGTGCTTGAAGCTTCATTACAAAATGTCCAAGAAAAACTTAAATCATCTGAGAGTAACCTCAATACCCTCCAGATGGAATCAGAAACAAAGTTGTTAATGCTTCAGAATGAGCTTGCAGCTTCCAAACAAAACCAGGAAGTTCTGATGGCTGACAATGAAAAGCTGTTGGAATTGTTGGAAGAGGTGAAATCCAAGGAAGACAAACATAAAATTGCCGTTAGGAGGCTTGAGTTAGAACTTAAGGCTTCTGCATATGAGAGGCTGCAACTAGAAGAAGACATTTCTAGCCTAAAGGTTCAATTGCAGAAAATATCATTGCTTGAAAATGAGATTTTGGCCCTTCAGAAGTCGCTTAATGAGTTCCAATTCAAAAATCAAAGACTTGAGGTTTCACTTCAGATGCTATCTGGAGACTACGAAGAGATGAAGGCTGAGAAGATGCAACTTTCACAGACAATCGCTGACATGCAGAGGGCTGTTTCTGAATTAGAGCACTATAAATGTAGTAAAGTCTCCCTTGAGGAAAAGGTTTTGCGGCTAGAAGGGGACTTAACTGCAAGAGAGGCACTTGGCGCTCAGGATGCTGAGCTGAAAAATGAGTTGTCGCGTGTTAAGAGAGCAAACAATGAACTGCACAGGAAGATAAGACACCTTCAGAAATCAAACCAAGGGAGCGGTAATATATCTCAAGCTTTTGAAGCAATACAGGATCCGGAAAAGTATATTGGCGCTAGTCATCACATTTATAATGCCACTGGTAGTCCCAGTTCTGAAGAATTGAAGCTCACTCAGGTCTGTATCATGTATTTTTCCATGCCATGTTTCAATTGAAGATTGATAAATGCTCAATATCTTCCTTAAAGTTGTCCATTTTGTTATTATTCACTAATTTATTAAATTTCACATTAAATTCTATAAAAGTAGAATAAGATGGGGAATAAGATTGAAGTTTTCTTTTGTAACAGGAGAATTTTGACATCATGATTGATCTAAATTATGCATGCTCTCTTTTGTCTCTGGTTCAGGATGATGTCAGAAGTAATTTTGCTCCTGGAAGTTCACAAGATATGGGAATTGATCTTTTGTCAAAGATGCAGCAGCTTGAAACTAAATTAGCAGAGGCTTTGGAGGCAAATGACATGTATAAAGCGCAGCTTAAGAGGTGGCTAGTGGATTTTTTTTTTCTTATAATGGCTTTGATAAACATTAAAACCATATTTTCGATCGTGCCTCTTATGTTCCCTTACACCCTGTTGAAAGATTTTTCCTTTATTTAGAAATTTATCCTTGAATTCTATCAAGCAAGCCTAACAGCAACCTGCTGCTTGTCTTCAGTTTGTTGCTGGAAGAATGCAAAGATCAATCAAATAATCTCAAGAACTTGACAGATGAAAATGAAGCAGGGAAAGAGTTCAGGGGCAATGCATCATCTTCTGAGATAGAATTGACAGATTTGCGCGAACGCTACCTCCACATGAGCCTTAAATGTGCAGAGGTTGAAGCTGAACGTGAACAACTAGTGCTGAAACTCAGGACTCTCAGTAATGGAAAAAGCTGATATCCTTAAGAGTCCAGTAGGATTTTGCTTTGCATTGTGATAGTCTTCAATGTCCGCTGCCCTGCAGATTTACAATCTTTTCTCCAAAAATATGTATTTTTTTTGTAGATTCTGTAACACGAAGTGCTATTCAATTGAACAGAATACCATTCATATAGATCAAAGCTAGGTAACAAATGTTGCCTTAATAAGAACAAACACTTGCATTGTTCCAAAAAAAAAGAAAAAGAAGTCCAGCTCTAACCGATATTTGTTGTCTTACCAGTATGAGATATTGCATATATATATATATATTAATTGGGGAGGGAAAACACAATTTGGGAATGCGGGATCTCAAACCGGAGACTCCACAAGTGCCTGTGCTGTGGCCAAGCGTCACAGGCTTGCATATTGATTATGTATTAAATTAGAATTATGAGTCAAGCTGTTTTGCAAGTTAGTTGGGATTATATTAGAAGAAATTCAAAATTGATTCACTAATGTGATAAGGGTTATGTCTCCCTTCTTCATCATATCAAGCATGCTGTTCAGATTCTTAGACTGTTCCATAAAACACTTAATAGAGAGTACATGAACTTCTCTCACTAAGACTCTATACATGCTATATAAATATATTTAAATTCTCACTTTATATTTTAGTGTCTCAATTTAAAAAAAAAAAAATCATATTTGATTTCTATAAATAAGGTCGTGCCACCTTATTTCTATTAATATTAACCATATTCAAATGCATTATAAACATGATAGTTTATAGTGATATGTTTAACACACAAATTACTAATTATTTTTAAAGTAAATATAAAATGTTGAAGATAGATATTAAAATTTTAATAATTTTACAATTTAAATGAAAAGTTACTATTTGTATTTTAATATATTTTGTCTTCATTATTATATTGTACTTTTACGATGCTAACCTCATTAAACAAACAAGTCAAAAGAAACAAATTAATTTTGAGAAATCAGCATACAATCTTTCAATCTTTTGAAATTTGATACACTGATTAAAATTTTGACTAAATTTTATTGATGTGGCGAGTGAAATTTTTTAAATCGGTCTATGTAGGTGCCACATCAAAACACATGATTTTTGACTTTTTTATAATTTAAATCATAATTTATTAGTTTTGACAAATTAATACATATATTTTTATTTTTTTGTTTAATATTTTTTTCATAATTGATACGTGTAAAATAAATATGTATATAACAAGAATTTAAAATCAAACTAATCAAATAAATAAACTACAAGTAGAATATTCTTTTCTTATATATATTTATTTCATAATACGTGGCTAAAATTTTTAGAAATAGCTATAATAATAAAAAGTTTTAAAATAAATTCATATAATTTCCAAATAATTAAATTATTATTAAAAATATAATTTAAAGTTTTAAGCTTGATTCTCAAGTTAATTAGGATTGTGAGCAACTTTTTATAAATTGAATAACTATGACTTGAAAAATATCATTTGCAAATTCTTAACTAATATTAAAAACTATATGAAAAAAGTTAAAATATTTTTCATTTTTAGCTCTTAACAATAGTTTTCCCACACATATAAGGGTGAGCACGGACCCAAAAAATTAAGATATTAAAAATCTCTAGAACTATACTAAATATTGAGCATCTTAAAAAGAAAATTTTCAGTATGTTGCACCAAATTTAAAAAATTTTGTATTGTACCATCCCATTTTCTTAATACGTACAGTTTGGTAAAAAAAATTTCAGATCTTTTGAAACAATTTAGTACAATATAGTTCAAAATGAATATTTGGAAATTTAAACACTTTTAACACAAAAAATGTATATTTTGTATAAGTAAATTTGTAACTAAATTTTAGAAGAAAATTGTAAAATAAAAATAATTCGTCTAAAGTATCAATAAAAATGTACAATCAATTTAAATTTAGTATTAACATCAATTTTTGAAAAAAAAAAAAACTTACATTTTAATATGTTTTGTATTAATTAGTATTTAATAGGTATTTAGTAAGTATTTTAATATGTAAATCTCAATTAATTAATTATATGTAACAATAATTTAATTATATTCAATATAAAAATAATTATTAAGAAATTCAGAACTATACTAAAGTATTTATCTATTTGGTTTGGTCAAGAAATTAATTATACAAATCTGTATGATTTTAATGTAATTAATTATCTGTTTGATATGGTCCAAAAATAAAATTATTCGATTTAGTATAATTTAATGCTATGTTTGGATTCAAGGAATTTGAGCATGGATTTGGATTTCAATGAAATCTTTTATTTGGTAACTACATGGATTTGTATTATAAGGATTTCAAACAAATCCACAATGAATTTAATAGTTCATTTAATGAAAATTTGAAATGACATGTAACTATATATTAGTTGAAATCCTTATATTTGAAATCTAAGGCTCCGTTTGTTTACGGAAAATATTTTTCCTTATTTTTTAGTGTTTGGATTATCTACGGCAAATATTTTTCCTTATTTTTCAGTGTTTAGATTACCTACGGAAAATGAGTCAAAGAAAAATAATGTATCAATAAAAAAAATAATATATCAGTTAAAGAAAAATTACATTAAAACAAAGCAAAATGATTTCTCATTTTAAGGATAAAAAAATATTTTCTAATGTCTTCTCTCATCGTTTATTATTTTTCAATATCTTCTCTTTTCATTTATTATCTTTTTAAGTGTTGCAACCAAACATAAAAAAATATTTTCTTTAAAAAATATTTTTTTGAAAAAGAGAAAATACTTTTAAAGATAAAATATTTTCTGCAAATAAACAGAGTTTAAAATTTTAAATCAAATACTTGTATTCAAACATATCGTAATGCAATTTGATTTAAAAAGTTTTATATTTGTTTCATCCTGTGATCAACTCTACATACTTGTTTGAATAAATATGTAAATATATAGTTTTTAGTTTGAGAATTTATAAAAGACTCTGAAACTATTTTTGTATTATCGATTGATTTGGTTTGATTAAAAAAAAAATTATTTAGTTCAGTATGATCTTAATTCAATCAATCAATCCTATACAACGGGTTTGATTTGAGAATTTATAAAAAATCCAAAACTATAAAAAAGTATTACCGATTAATTTAGTTTAGTTCAGAATGATTTTACTTCAATCAATCAATCCTACGCATGTGTGTCTATATATATTTATATGCCAAAAATTAAAAAACACTTCTTATTTGCTCTTACCAGAAATAATTGGGTATCGTTTTTTAAACATCATGTTTGTGAAAGAAACTCATAAATATAATTTTTTTTTCAATATATAGATAGCCCAACACACATTATAACCCAATTAAAGTATTTAAATTATTTTTATTAATAAAAAAGAAATTGAAAAATTTTAAATTTGTTAACTAAACATTATTAACTTCAATTTTTAATGATATTTTAGCCATTCAAGTAACAATTTTTAAATTTTTAATTATTATAATAATGTTTATAATTTTTAACCACATTATAAAATAAATATTTATTGATAAGTTATTTACTTGATTAAAAAATTTTGATTTTGAATTTTGTTATTTAAATATTCATTTTACATGCATCAATTATAAAAAATATTCAATAAAAGAATAAAAATAAGGAAAAGTACAATGAAATATCTTGTAATTAGACGATATTTTTCTTAACAATTAAGGATCTATGGTTTAATTTTACTTATATTTTAATACCTTACTCAATAATATTATTAAAAATATAAAAATAATATGAATTTTTAATAATAAAATTATTTATTAAATAGTATAGCATTCAACTAACTAAAATAAATTTACGATAAATTAAAACAAGATGTATTTTAATTTTATTATGATTAAAAAGAAATAATATAAAAATAATATGAATTTTTAATAGTAAAATTATTTATTAAGTAGTATAGCATTCAACTAACTAAAATAAATTTATGATAACTTAAAACAAGATGTATTTTAATTTTATTATGATTAAAAAGAAATAATTTTTAAGATAAATTTATAATATTTTTAAATGTATCCAAATAGTTAAATTGATGGTAAATTACATGTAAAAAATTTTATTATTTAAATGTAATGTTATATTAAAATTTTAGTATAAAATAATGATAATATAAGTTAATTGATGAAAAATCGATTCTCTCGTTATGTTTAATAGCAGAAATACTAATAAACACGCAAAATGTATACATTTTAAGTGCTATTTCTTTGAGGTTTTATAGAGTTAATTGAGGGAGAAAATTATTTTCTAGAAATTATCTGATAAAATGTAATTTCCTTTTAAAAAAAAAAGATTATATGATCTTTCCCTAACCCCTTTTAATCATATTTGAGTGTTTGTTGCCTATCTCATAATTTTTTCTTGGAATTGCATCGCCTGCAACGACAACGGTTCGATCAGATGCCCTTTTTGTTCCATTGTGCCTCTATGATTTGATCTCATTCATGATTTTTCTTTTTGATTTCTTTTTTTATAATTATATTATTTTGTGTAAGGCCATTAGATTCGTATGTTTTAGATGATGAGACCGGAGTATGTGTGGAGAGGGATTTAACGCCGTCATATGCATCTGTTAGGATTGTGTGGTTTTAATATTATTTGTTGACATTAGGAGTCCATTTAGCAAAAAAAATTTTGAGGGCCTATTTAAACTTTGGTCTAAACATTAAGAGCTTAAATGCACATCTTTCCATAATTAAAACACTCATGTTATCGTGGCATTTATGTGAACTAACTCAAATAACTCTAGTTGCTACATTAGTAAAATTTAACTAAATTTTCAATCGATATATCAAATTAACAGGTTATACATCGATTTGTCAAATTTTTAAAAGACGTTATTAAATTATAAAAATCTTCATGTAGTTATTGCCATTAATCTTTTTAAATTTATTTTTATATTTCAAATAAATTATTTAAAATAAGTGGAATTTTAAAATAATTTCATTTTTTATTTACTTTATTTTTCACTTTGCTTTTATCATTATTGGATGAGAGTATATTAAATCATCTAATGGTGATTATCAACAAAGTACGGTTTATTTTGTAAAAACCAAAGTAAGCATAGACTACACCTTAAAATAAAGGGAAAAGGTCCAAAAATATTATTAAAATTGTGTCCTAATCTCACATCTACCATTAATATTTTTCGAGGTGCAAATACACTTTTATTGTTTCAAAAACTATATATTTAAGCCCCTCTTACAGATGATGTTAATTCCCACCGTTAGTGGGATCCGCTATTACTGACATGCACGAAAAAAATTATTAGATAAAGATATATTTTTGTCCTTTATGTTTATAACAAGGAACAAATTAACCCTAAAGAAAAATTTAAAATATTTTAACACAAAAGTTTTTCAAAAATTTAAAATTTTATTTAATAAAAATAAACTATTTATTTTTTATACTCATGAAATCTAGTAGTGCTAATACAATATTAAAATAATATACATCTAATTTTTTTATGGATTTTTTTTAAAATTTTGTCCCATTTGAAAAATTTATAAATATTTAAATAAAAAATTCATTTCATTGTATATAAACTTGTCCTTTTTTTATTCATTCTCAAAATAAAAATTAATAAATATTTTTTAAATATAAAAAATTAGGATGAGATGGATAAATAAATAAAGAAGCTTAGAAAACAAATATTTCTATAGGATGAAATGAGTTTAGTTTCTCTAAATATTTCTGTTGACCATTTGCATGATTAACCCGTAATTTTGATTTTGACAAACAATTTGGATTGCTAATCACTTCTTTTAAGTGTGTATGTGTTGATTAAGAGATCAAATTGTTTATCCAAGTATAAAGATTTGAAATGCTCTTTAAAAGGAGCATTTATATGTCAATTATTGAAGAACATCAACCTATGCAAGTATCCAAGTTGTATGAATGCATAAGGGACTCAAAATTGTAAATTTTTAAGTGTATAGGTGGTTGCTTATGAGCCACCCTCCAGATCGTGAGGGGGCTCACGAGCAGCCCCTCCTGAAGGCTCTTATTCATCTTCTCAACGAGCAACAAGCCTGAGCCATTCATGAGGGCTGCTCACGATCGTGAGCAACTCGTGAGGGTCGGTTGACAGGCTTCAACGACTCTCTACACCCTCCAACGACTATATTTTTCAATGGTCATGAGTTGGACCTTCCCCTCACAATCGTGAGCGGCGTTTTGACTGCAAAAAGTTATTTTTCATTTAATAAAGAACAAGAGAGGTTGGAGATGAAATTAATGGCTCCAATATCCATATTTTTTATGCTTAACATATATATATATGCTCTGAAGTTTCATTTAGAAGTTACACACTTTGAACATTAAAATTTCTCTCCTAAGCCTTCATTGAGCATTTACTTTTTCAACTACTTTCTTTGTAATTGATCAAACTCTTTAAGAGTTGGTTGTGTGAATAGAATAAGAACTCTTCTTCTTCTATTTTCTAGGGTTTAAGAAAAGGGAAGTGAGATTTTATTCTTTGTGAAAGGTTGAAGTGTTTGCCTATTGAAAACACTAGGAATTTAGGTTAAAGAGTGATACTAAACTCTTGTTTTGTAAGGTTAGAGTTAAGTCTAAAATTCAAGGTTGTAAGAATCAATCTAAGTGAATAGATTGTGGTGATTCAAAATCCTAACTTAGAAGAGTTAGGATGAGATATCGGTTTGTTGATAAACCGAACTCCTTAATTGATTGTGTTCTTTCTTCTACTTCTTTAATTCTTGCTTAATCTCCTTTAATTTTCTCTTAAATTCTCAAAAGTCCTATTCACCCCCCTCTAGGGAAATTACAATTTCTAATCTTAAATAATACATAATATTTTCTTAAATTTTTTTAGTAGTAAATTTGTTGTAACAAAATATGCTCTACCCGATGTACCTACAAAGCTAATCACTGCTGATAGAAGCAACAAGATGACCAGTCATCAAGATCATGGTTGAAAGAACATTTACGTTGTTGGACATACTCACACATATAATCTCATCCCTTATAACTAATTTATATTACATGGCAGCATACTATTAGTAGATAATAGATTCTTTTAGCTAGCTAGATTACAGTTACAACATTCCTGTGTATATTAACAAATCAATTCAATGAGAAATGTGTGAGCTTCAATTTATAAAAATACAGTTTTTTGTTATGGTATAAGAGCTGTGAAGCTTTTCTCTCTCTCTCTCTCTCTCTCTCTCTCTCTCTCTCATTATATTTTTTCTTAGCATCTAAACAGTTTTTTTCTTATTTTTACACTCATGGAGAATATAATTCAAGTTGAAAAAGTTCCCTCTAGTCTTTTCTGTTGACCTTAGCAATAATCAATCTTGATTTTGAGAATTTAATATGTTTGTTTAAATGTGTATAAGCTAAGACTATCATGGAAATCAAAATGAAGTTAAGCATGCTTTTGGGCTAAATCAACCTTCGAGATTCCAAGAGGATTTTGGAAGTCTTAGACTTTTATAATGAGAAAGTTGCCCTTTTATCATTTGAAGTAGACATCACAAGCTTTCTGAATTGATTTTACTTGTCAAAATATGAATTTATTTGGGTCTGAAAATCTTCAGTTAAAATCAGCATATGCAGCTTTCATTTTGATTTTAGCAGCTCTTAGTATTTCAACAATATCTTGAGCTAAAGATGTCCAATTGAGGTGATTCAAAGTGCTATGAAAAGTAAGATAAATACCTACAACTTTAATGAAGAAAGCTTAGGCTGATTTGATCTTCTTAAATGGCTAAAAGTCATGATCCCAACCGGGACCATGCAAGTCCCGACCGGGACCAAATTTGCACCAAATTGAAGAAATCTTCCAGAACATATCTCGAGCCAATGTCACGACCGGGATCAGTATGATCCCGACCAGGATCAATGCAGTCACGACTGAGATAAGTGCAGGCTTCAAATATAACAGCTATAACAGATATATTTTTTATTATCCCGGCCGTGATCAGTGTGGTCACGACCGGGACCAAAGAAAATACAGCCTAATAGTCCAAATTTCATTCAAATGAAGTTTAAATTTGTTGGAAACAAAATTATTGTTTCTAACAGCTATAATTAAATTGCTCAACTATAAATACAATCTCTGAAGATCATTTAGAGGTTAAGAAACTTATTTTTCATTTATACATTCTCAAGCATTCAATTAAAGCTCAAAATCCTCTTTAATTCATTCTTGTATTTGATAAACTCTCGTGAGAATTTGATGAGTGATTAGAATAGAAATTATTATTCTTCTATTTTCTGGGTTTAGAAAAAGGGAAGTGAGGTTTTATTCTAAATGAATTGGTTTAAGTGTTTAGTCATTAAAACACTTGGGAATTTGGTTTAAGTGTTTAGCCATTAAAATACTTGGGAATTTGGTTTTAGTGTAAGCCTTCAAAACACTTGTGAATAGGTTTTTGAGTAAGTCTTGAAAACTCAATTTATAAGGTTTGAGTTGAGCTTAAAACTCAAGTTGTAAAAATCAATTTAGGAAAATAGATTGTGGTGATTTAAAATCTTAACTTGGGGATAAGTTAGGTGGAGACGTAGGATTGTTGAGAATCCGAACTTCTTAAATTGTTGTGTTCATCATTCTTCTTTCTCAACATTTTTTTTATTTTATTTATTTGTTCTTAAATTTTGATTTTTATTCGATAGCTCTGTTCACCACCCTCTAGGACATTTTCAATTTACAATTTCGTTTTGATAGTTCAAGCAATCAAGATTGAATATTTTCTTATTTTACATGGTAATTAATGTAAATTTTTGTTAACCATATAGAAATGGTCTGATTCTCTTTTTTTTTTAATTATAAAAAATTCCATATTGCAAAGAAACCACTTTTTTCAACTACTGTGAACTCATTTGTTTTATCTAAGAAATGTCAATTACTTAAGTAGAAGGTTTTTCAGAAGTTGTCTTTGATTCATTTCCTTGGCTGGAAAATTTTGTTCTTCAGCTACATTTGGAAGCAATGTAGCCATGAATATGATTCATGGTATTTTTACTAATAATAATAACTTGCTGGAGTGGTCTGATATAATAAAATTTAAAATTGGTTGTACATTATCAATAATGTCATTAAGGTTTTAGTGTTTATGTGGGGCTATAACTAGGTTGAGATTATGGTGCCTTAGACTTCTTAGACAATGGACATAGGTGTGTCGTGAAGATGAATGCATCTAGATATCATCACATTAATGAATTTCGTATTAGATACACCAAAGGCATTTAGTTTCAATAAAATTGTCAGTATTGCACTTTGGGACAGCAGACATGTATATGATCACATGGAACCACATACAAAGACATTTGGTATTGAAATTATGGAACATGAAGAATTGAATCTTAAAAAACTGAGCTTATACATTGAAATAATAAAAAAGAAAACAAAGAATCTTATTCATTCCAAGCAATGATCCTTATATCCTTAAAATCCAGAAGACTAAACTTGATTAATTTGATGTCCATTATGATTTCTGGAATGCATGATTTTATAACCAGTGCATATTGATTTGTTCTTAAAAGAGAGTGCTACCATAAGCTTGAAACCTGTCTTCCTGATCTCTCTTGATTGGGAGAAAATGTTTGAAATCGCAGTGGGTGCTGCTAAAGGCTAGCTTATATGCATGAAAAATTCTTAGAGTGGGTTCTACCTTACGATGGAAAGCCACAAAATATTCTCTTAGACTCCGACAGCAAGCTGAAAATATCAGATTTTGGTATATCTCGGTTATTAAGTAGAGCCAACAGTGAAAATTTAGGCTTCTTAAAGTTGAGAGGAACTAAAGGTTACATGTCCTGAGTGTATTTTTAATAGCTCTACAATGTATGCCCAAACTGTTGAAAAGAGCAAGACTGTTAAGGAAAAAAGGGTAGTTGTATGGGTCGGGAAAAAATCCGGAGCTGATGCAAAAGAATCTTTAGATCAAAGGGGTACAACACCAGAAATTTTGGTTGAAGTGCTTTGCATTGTGTGGAGGTAGACAGAGATGCAAGACGCACAGTGAGCCAGGTAGTAGCTTCTGCACGACGACGATGATCTTTATCCTTACCTATGAGGCCTCCAGCAATTATATGTAAATTAAACAAGTTGCTTATATGATGTATACAACCAAGAAACTAGAAATTATCATTTGTTTTCTCTCCTACTTACATTTCTCTTTTAAACTTTTTGTAATAAATAACATTTTCACATTTCTCTCTTCTTCTAGTATTTGGTCCAGCACTTAGTGAAATTAATGAATATTTTAGATGGACTAAATTTAAAGTTAATATCATAATTAATGATTTAAGCGGTAGCCTGAGATTATATTAGGAGGGGATGGTTCATATATGTCTTAAAACGTATGTCGTAATTTTATTTTATTTTTTTGATAATTTTAATATTATGTGTTTTCTTATATAAAAATAATATGTACATTAAATTTTATTAAATATATTAATATATATAATTAGTTACCACTTAGAAATGAATTCATATTGTAAATAAATAAATAAATTGTTTGAAATATTTTTTTATACCTTTACTAGTATGTACTGTAGGCTGACATACAGCAGTTTGATAATCTTTTTTACATTTTTATTTTAAAAGTTTTTTAATTCTTCATGCGAATAGGATGATAAATAAATAATTTTGAGTCAGAAATGGAATAGTTTATGTGGCGAGATGTGACATAAAATTTTATTCTTATTTAAATTAATTTTTAATGAATTAAATCATATTGTTGATAAAAAGAATAATAAAATACCTTTTACCTCATAAAACCAACCAAAAAAACTTATTGTCCATTGATTAGAAATGTACTGCGTGAAACATTTTAAGTGGCAGAGACGAAATCGAACAATTGAAAGAAGTTTCCCAGAAAGCATCACCACCAGTTGTACCATACCACTTTGACTAAAATACCCTCAGTTGTCCCTCCTAAATTACGATTTTATCCGATTGCTTAGCAATTGCAATTTGCATGCTCAGTCAGGTCTCCCCGACTCTTCCGTATCGTATGAGCCGACTTATTCTTATTATTATCATTATTAATTATTTTTCTTCTCCCCAGAACAGAGGAAGCCAAAGCGCACTCCCATTTTGCCTCTCCCATACTGTTCCTGATCGGGAGGTCAGTGTCTTTTCCAATTCTTTCTGTTTGGTTCCCGAGAAAACTATACAAAATACAAAACGGAAAAGAAAGTCATCCAGTACTTCTCTTTTCCGTTTTCTTTTGCGCTTGTTTGTTTTTTTTAATTGATTCGGTTTCCAGTGAGTGTGTGAAAGAGTGAGCAACGCTTATCGTCACGTATTTTATTCTTATTTTAACAATGAAGCAGTTGTTTATTAGGCTAGGGTTTCACATGTTGACGTTGTTGTTGTTTGTTGTTTCTTAGATTGTTCATCGTATAATTAGCGATTTTCGATTTATATATGGCTTGTTTTGTGTTTGCAGATTGCAGCTGTTAAAATATGGGTTTCAAAAAAGTT
>CATIWM010268731.1:0-12686 GCA_949671775.1 Mallotus repandus
CTATTAATAAAATAATTCAAAAAATACTTAAATAAATTATTATTATTAGTAATATTTTTTTAATTTATTTATAAAAATATTTTCAACATTTAGCGTCGGCGTATCTATTGTCAATTTGTGACAAATTAATGATTCAAAGAATCAAATAAATTATTATTAGTAATATTTAATTTTTTTCAATTTATATATAAAAAATATTTTCAACATTTAGCGACGATCAATCCATCTTTAATCCGTCACAAATTAATAATGGATATCGGATGTTACAGGACAAAGATGTGGCTATGGATTATTTTCTGTAGTTAAATGTGTCCAATGTTAATCCATTATTAACTTTTGCTACGGATAATAAATTTTGCTACAAAATTAATTAGTGATCATAATTTTAACTAGCGACTTTATTCATCACTAATTTCTTTAGCAATGGATTAGTGACGGATTTGTCCGTCACTAATCCTCAAATTTTTTTATTTTGTTAAATCAGTAATGTATAATTTTAACTTTAATTCAAACAATTAATTAACTTAATATACAAAATATTAATTAATTTTTAATTTATTCCAAACTAAATATAAATAAACTTGTATAAACAAAGTCAAGCTGTTAAGTAACAAAAACTTCTGAAAAATATTATTTATTTTGCTAATGCTATATGTTTAGGGATTTTTTTTGCCCCCATGCTCGATCTGTCCCTGATAAAGAAGAAATATTTTCAAGCAAAAATGAGCAAATGACAACATCCAATCCACATGTAATTCTCCTGAGATTGTTTGAAAGAGTATGCGTGTGAATTCTTCTTATTGAGATTAGTCGGTTGAAATTCCAACAAATTTTTTTCCTTTTTGAATTGGGGAAGAAAAGGTAAATATAAATCCTTAATTTATTAAATTTTTAAACAGAGTTATACTATTGGAGTTAAAAAGAAAAATAAAAAAAATTGTAAATACCCCAAAGAAATTTTATGAAATGATTAGCACATGGTTAAAATAAAATTTAAAAAGTGATTAAAATCACATGAGACGCTTTTGGTGTCAGTCCCTACCCTGTGCAAGTGGAGTTGCCTAATTATTGAAGATTAGTCAACAATAGATATGTTGATGCATTATAGATGAAAGAACAATGATTCGTATGGCCCGCTCATACTAATATTTTGATTGGTTTAATACATCCACAGTCCCCTGAACTTAGTAATTTTTATCACTTTGACATCCATACTTATATTTTTACCATTTAGCCACCTGAACTTGGCAAATTATAAACCATTTTCTGTTGATGTGACAGATGCGTGTAATCAAAATCCAATGAGTTCGTAAAATGCTAAAAATTGATGCTACTGAGTGTAGAACGAGACTTTTTAACTATTTTTCACTATCATCTTCTATCTTCTTCACATTTTCATCAACTGAGCTTTCATCTTCTTCTTTTTCTTTCAATTCTTCAAATCTTCACCATTTTATTGTTTTCTTGTTATCCTTCGTATTGTTCTTCAATAGCAATTTGATTCGTTATTTTTTTTAATTTAAGGATTGTATGTGAATGGCATCTCAAAGGTAATCGACTTCACACAGTAGTTATTCAATCGGAACTCTATTTGCTTTACCACTATGTGATTGCAATGAACCAACTGTGTTGAAGATGTCCTTCACCAATGCAAATCCTGGGAGACGATTTTGTGGTTGTGCTCGATTTTGTGTAAGTTTGAATTTAGTTGTTTATTAATTAGGGTTTTGATTTTTAAATTGAAAATTTCAATGAAATTGGCAGGTAGGAAGGCAAATTGCATGTGGATATTTTCAGTGGTATGATCCACCAACTCTTGATCACCTGAAGCTTGCATTTTCGTGGTTAATAAACAAAGTTTCAGTGGCTGAAAAAGAAAGGGACAAGGCTATTAATGAAAGGGATAAAGAAAAAGCCAAAAACAATGTACTGAGTTGGGTGGTTGTGATGTTAAGTGTGATTGTACTCTTTTACATAATTAGCCTCAAATTTTAATAACCAGAATATGTATGTAACAATAGGAAGTTAATAACAATAGGAAGCTAATGTCTATTGATTATGTTGACAGTAGGAAGTTAATGTAGTTGACTATGTTTATGTAATGGGAATATGTATTGTAATGACAATGCAGTTGATTAAATGGAATTTGGCAATCCTGTTTTGTTCAAATTTGTTTACCTGTAATAGCTAGCAAATACAAAGTACAGATATTGACACAAAAAAACCTCAATCACTGAGCTAAATCAATAAGCTTAAATCAATATATAACTGAATAACAAAAATGAGCTTTATATAGAAAATCAGTGAAAATAAAAGCTCAACCAATGTGCTAAACAAAATACTACATAGAGCTAAAACACTTAGCTCATTTAACAGAAGCTACCTGAGTCAACATAACAGACCTAAATAAAACAAAGTACCTAAGCAAATACAAAAGAAGTTTGATATCCAAAATTACTAGCTAGAATATAAGCTCATGCATAAAACAGGTGCAAAATACATAATTTAGCTAGCAACCAAAATATATAAAACACAAGGTTTAAAGCAATTTTGATTTCCCCTCACTGTCTCCTAGTATTGGTTGTCTCAGACTCCCTCCTTTTAATGTAGCTAATCTCGTTGTTACTAAGTTTTGGCTAAGGGAAACAGGTTGGCCAGATTCATCTGCAGAGTGAATATGCAATTGTGTTGATCTTTGAGTCTGCAGCTTAGTTCTCCTTTCTTGGAGTTTCCTTGATGTAATTGCATCTTTGCCTTTGAATTTTAGGCCAGGCGGTTGAAAACCAACATCACCAGTTGATTGTCCTACCCTTTTGAGGTTGCTATATTCAATAACTCCGTTTGTTTTTGAACCAAACTGCAAACTCAAAAATTAAACAGTAAGAAAACTTAAAATAATTTTATAAAATAATTTAATCCAAATAGCAATTGACCTTTTCAAGTGTGACTCTAGTCTCAAGATCGTTGTAAAGACTATACCCTTTAAACCTTCCTTTTTTCTTAGAACCTACTGTACCTTTAAAGGACCTCTTCTATCTAGTAGCCTGTAATTTACTTGACTGATTCGCATGGCTGCCCCCTGCAGACCCATGGCCGCCCTTTGAATTTCTTATACCTTTAACTACACTTGAACTTTGAGTAGAAACCTACATTTGAAAATTAAGCAAAATTTTCATAGTTCTAAGTCAATTTTTAACCAACACTGCAAACATAAATTTCAATTGATAGTTATAAACACAAAACTTGAGTTCTAATTGGATTTGCATTATTATTTCCATCATTAGTAGCAGGTTGAGTAGTAACCTAATAAAGGGCAAAGTAAGCATACTGATTATCATAAATTGAAGATATTATTGACAGAATTCATTGACAAATTAAACTGAATTTGCTAACTAATTACTTGCTTAACTGAAAAGCCTTTTTTTTATGCCCTGTCTGTTTACACAAGCTACATGTCATCTTTGCACCTTACCTTAGAAATTTCTTGACTTTTTTTGGTTCATCCCTTGGCTTCCTCCTATTTCGCTTTGGTCTTCCTGGCAATGTCTTGAATGGTGGTGGTTCAATTGGACGATGGTCCTTTTACTGCCATAATTTCATGCCCTGAATTGGCTGAATGTAGTATGAATATGTCTTTAAGTAGGTTGCCTTATGGTAGCATTTGGAAATGAAGTCCATAGGCTCTAATTTCCTATGTTGCAATGCAGAAATGGCATGTGCATAAGGGATGCCCTTCAATTGCCATGACCAGCAGGTGCAAGTCTATTTTCTTATATCCACAGTATGTCCAGATGGCCCATCTTGTACCTCAAAACTTACATCTCCATTCCATTGAATATCACACTCCATAGAATGCTCCTTATTCTTTTCGTACCTCTCCATCGCTGTTAGAGCAATATAAAAAATCCATGTGTTTGCAAAATCCCTCATCACTTGAATTCTTTGAATTATTTTTATTCGAATCTCATTCAATATGGTGATAATTAACTTATGCCTGGATATTAAAATCCATGCATTGAAAGTCTTGCACATATTGTTCTCGACATAATCACATTTAGTTGCATCCCTTTGATATACCCTCACCCAATTTTCCTTATTATAATACAAAAATTCTTCAACCATTCCTTTCCTCAATTTACTCAATTCCTATAGATGATCTTTGAGTTCAACCTCAAAACTACTCATAGCACACAACTAGAACTATTTTCTTCTCTCTTTACCTCTCCACTTCTTAGCCTGGTTTGACCATATATGCCTAGCACACATTTGGTGCTCAACCTCAGGCAACTCTTCCATTATAACAGGTAATAACCCCTACCAATTACCATGAAAATTCATTCAGCATAACAAATTCACCAACCAACAGATACAACAATATCTTGCAAACCATGATATATAATAAATCCATATAGTAACAGCAATATATAACACATATGTAGATGGTGGGGTTTAGTGCGCGCCCAAGTTTATTACAACTGCTACATTGTTTGAGCTCAGAGCTCTAGGGAACACACTAACCACTGTCACAAAGACATGGCATGGAGATGAGGAGTCACCACACAGGGTAATAACTGGGACAAATCGAAAGTGGTGGTAACTCAATTCTCTAATACAAGCTAGTACTATAACCAGGAGTTCTGGATACGGAATACCAACTTCTTTTAGTCTTGTGTTCATTTAGAATTATTTTATGAATTACTGTCTTATTCCCTAATTACATGCAATTTTATTTAAACCCTAATTGAACATCCATCTAACCCTAAGGCAACCAATCCATGAAAAAGCATATAAAAATGCATTCGAGGTGCAACATCCCTAAATCTAAACTATCTTTGATTTTAATTTAAGTTAACTAAATCTACATATTTTATTTACAAGTGAAATGGAACTAAAGGTGGGCTTACATTTTGATGATTAGTGAGCCTAAATCTATTTATTTCAATTCTAAAGGAAATGGGCCTAAGTCTATTAAATTTTAAAAGAAAAAGAAATGAATTAGTGGGCTTCATTCTAATCAATTTTAATTAAATGAAATGATCCTAAGTCTACAAATTATGAAGAAGGTTTTATTAATGGGCTGAGCTAAGTCTAAGTTAATTTTATTAAACTAAGAATGGGCTTAAAATCTAAATTAACCTAATGGGCCCAAATTAATTTTAAAGTTAATTAAATCTAAATTTAATTTAAAAGTCTATTTTATTAATGAGTTATACCTACACGTGGGTTTGAGGCCTAAAGCGAATAAAAAGGAAAATAAATAAATAAATAAAACTAAAGCCCAAATAAATGAATAAACATACAAAAGCATTCAAGCAATGATCTCTAACCCTAATTTAATTTTATGTATCCTAATTAACTAAAATCACCATTGATTTTAATTAAGGTTTTACCAAATGGACCTAATTTGCTAATTGATTTTTAAGTGCAGAAAATTAAATTTCACTATTTTTCCCTCTACTGGGGCTATTACAATTTCTACGTACAATAATAGTTACATGCCCAAAATCAAAAATAAATACACAATGTAAATACCACTAAAACATAGAAAATAAATCTAAAACTACGTGATTTTGACATGGATTAATCCATGGCATTCCATAGACCTTCATAGATTTAGTCCGTTCACTCCTATCTCCAGGACATATAATGTTTCCACCATCACCATTAAAGAAACAAAACAAAAAAAATCAAGAAAAATGGTTAGAATAAAATAAGAAATAAAGAAAAATAATAAAAATCAAATGAAAATAAATAAAATAAAAAGAAAGGATGAAACATAGAGATGCAATATTGATTAGCTCCTCAGAGACTTTGTTTGATTCACCGTTTAAATAGATCTGCAGTTGTGATATTCTCAGTTCCAGGCTTTGATTGCTCTTCCAAAAGAAAATGTTAATTCCATAGAAAAGAAAGGTTTTTTTTTTTTAAATGAAGTTCACGCAAAAGCTTTCTAGGAAAGAAAACTTTTTTTCATTTTTTTTTCTCTGTTTCTCTCTTTTTTCTTTATCTCTGTTTTTTTCTCTCCATTTTTTCTTTTTTTCTCTGTTTTTTCCTCCATTTTTTCTCCTCTTTTTTCTTTTCTGCCCTCCTCCCTTTTTGTGTGAAAAGAAAAGTACGTATATATACACACAATCCTGTAACCCTAATTTGATTACATGATAAAAATAAAATAAAATAAATTTTTTATTTATCATTTATCTATTAAATACATATTTATCAATAATATATTTATTAAATAAATCAACAAATAACCAGAAAAATAAATAAAAATTACCAAAAAATGAATTTTCACGCAACCGGAATTGTGGATTACTGATTGGAATTCTGAAATTCCGATCGAAAATCTGGATTTCCGATCAAAAATCCATTCTTTTGGTTTTTTTAACATTTAATTACAAAAGGACCCCTGAAGAAAAAGAAATTTTTCAATTGAGTCCATACAAAAAGACCCCTGAAGAAAAAAAGACTTTTCAATTTAGTCCATAAAAAATGCAATCAAGTCTTGGGATCTGAAATTCAAATACTAGAAACCTATTTGCAACAAATTTTCATCCTCGGAGTCCTCTTTTGTATTCATACTCTAGTCATCTCGAAATTTGGTGCTTACAGTAGATATGAATTTGTTTTAAATTATTCAGCTCTAAGCCACATGCATGTAATGTATGAACCCTTATTTAAACTGTTCCCCCACCGGCTCAGCCAAGTTCTAGGCCTGATTTTGACCAGGCCTCTTTAGATTTATTGTTATTAATTTAAAAGATATTTCTAGTTTGTCTTGTCCTATAGAAAGCATGACAAGGTCTAAATTTTTCATTTCCTTCTATATCACTACCAACAATATCCTTTAATTTTTAAAATGGAGAATTTCTTAATCTTTGATGTGGTACTTTAGCACTAGTCTTCATTTTTTGCAAATTAACTTTGGCATTTGACTTCTCCTTGAGATAGTACAAGCCTCATTCTATTTTAACCCTCCTAATCATCCTCTTGGTTATAAGGTCTTGTGAAGAACAATTGTTAGGAGTAAAAATAACATAACAATTTAATACTCTTGTCAGTTTAACAATTGACATAATATCATAATTGAAACTAAGAATGCATAAAACATTATTCGATGTAATATTATCATTGATTCCAATCTTACCAATATTCCTTAGCAAGGCCTTGTCTCCATTTGGTAAGGTGCAGTGCCGGCTCAAGGCATAGACCATTAAGGTCTATGCCTAGGGGCCCCAGGAAAATAGGGCCCCATGAATTAGGCCCTATATATTTTGTAGCAAATTAGTCATTTTATTTTTTTAGAAAATTTTATTTTATAAATAATTACTATTAAATATGTGAAATAAATTTTATTTAACGGTGATGAAAGGAAAATATAAATGAAGTAATAAAGTGACAATTTTAATAGAAAATGTGTTTTTAATATGATTTTATTTATTATATTCATTAATTTTTAAAAAAATTATTAATTAATTTCGTAAAAATATAAATATTATATACTTTAAATTTTTTTATCTCTTATTTTTCTTAATTGTATCTCCTTGTTTTTCAATTCTTTTAGACAAATTATTTGTTGAATAATTTTTTTTAATTTTCAATTATCGTATCTTTTGATTTTCAATAAAATAGATTCACAAAAATTTATTATATATTAATGCTAACTTATTTTCTAATATTTTTTATTTTAACACTGTTTTATTTAGAAAATAATTAAATCAATGATTTGATGTCTTTTTTAAAAAAAATTGCCTAGGGCCCCGAGTAGTCTTAAGCCGGCCCTGGTAAGGTGACATGTATGGATTTATTTAATTTTGAATGTGATTTGACGTCTAAAATTTAGTGAAGTTAAGCTCTAAGATATTATCGTGTAGTTATAAGTGATCCAGTCCTGTTTATTTGGATCTCCAGCTGGTGGCTTTTGCATAGTGCCAATTATGAATTCCACCATTCATTTGGATAAAAGAGCATTCATGACTGTTTACCGCCATGTGGAGTAGTAGACCCCCTTAAGTGGATGAAATGCTAGCAGATTTCTAGGTCGGTCTGATGCACTCAATTAATATATAGTATGTTGTCTTTTCAGCTTTGCTCACTATTGATTTGTCTGTACTTGTGAAACTTTCAGTTGACATGTTACTTTTGCCAAATAATTATAGTATTTATGATTCGAGGTTTGTTAAAACTGGTTTGATATAATGTAAAACTTGACATAACATAAACTTATATATATGATTTTTGTAATTTTAGTAAGTACAAAAAGAAATTTGTTGAGATAGTTATGGAATGAATCCTTGATTTAGCATAAATCTAGGGTTGTAAACGAGTCGAACTGCTCACGAAAGTTTGATGTTTGATTCGATAAAAGTTCGTTCAAACTCATATATTGAAGTTTGTTCAATAAACGAGTTAAACTCAAATTATAAAAGTTCAGTTCGTAAATCTCACGAACAAATTCGATTATAAGCTCACGAGATAGCTTATAATTTTAATATTTAATAATTTAATTTTAAATATATAATATATAATTTTTTATTATAAAAGATATTTTAAAAAATATATTATTTAAATAAAATCATAATTTTAATTAAATATAGTATAATTTATTTAGTAAATAATATATTTTTAATTTTAATATATAATTTTAATTTATAATTTATATTTTTTAAAATTTCTTTAAATTCATTTAATCTCATTTAATTTTACGACAGTTCGTGAATACTAAATAATATAATAAATTTAGTTCAATTATAAATGAATCAAGTTTGAAATAGTTAAAAATTTCGGCTCCTTTACACCTCATGTCAATCTTTATCTTTTTTTTTTTTATCAAAGTTGATTAGGGGGTGGGTCTCGAACAGCCTTGCCCTCCGGGTGTAATCTTTATCTTTAACTATATTACGAATATATGTTAATTGATGCTCTAGGTAGGGAGCTATTATGTTTCTACTAGGCCATCTTAGTGGCTCCAACTATTTACACTTCTCTAAGAGCCTTTAACACTCCTTAGGACTCCACAACATATTTACGTAACTTATTTTATATTCATTCATTTACTAATTTAATTAAATACCACTTTTACTCTCGTATTAAAAACAATTAATTGCTTTTAAACTCTATTTGTTTGCGGAAAATATTTTACTTTTGGAAAATATGTTCTCTAGAAAATATTTTTTAGAGAAAATATTTTACAAATAAAATATTTTTCTATTTTTGATTGTAACACTAAAAAAGACAATAAATAAGAAAATAATTCATTAAAAAATAAAAGAGAAGACAATAAGTGATGAGAGAATGCATTAGAAAAGGTGTGGAAAAATGTTTTTCCATCCTTAAAATAGAAAAATATTTTTTCTTGTTTTAAAGTATTTTTTCTTTGACTGTTACATTATTTTTCTTTAATTTATTTTCCCTACGTTAATCCAAACACTAGAAAATAAAGGAAAATATTTTCCGTAAGAATATTTTCTGCAAACAAATAGAGTCTTAGTAATAAATTAAAACTCATTTATGGTTACATACTTTTTTCCTCATATTAAATTTACAATCAGTAATAAATTATATATATAAATATGTTAACCATAAATAAGCTTTAATTTAATTGTTAAATATTTTAACCTTAATTTTATTTTATAAGCTATTTCATTACACTATTATATTTTTCTAAAAAAATTATTTTTATTTAATAAAATAAAATAAGATATTTTTTTAGTTTATTTTCAATGTGAATACTATTTTTTAATTTTGTATTTGTATTTTATTCTTATGAGGGTCATAAATTTAATTTTTTGAAGTTAATAGTATAAGTTCATTACAACTTTAACTTTATATTATTAATTAAAAAATCAATTCTTTTTATTTAATAAAAGATTTTAATTTTTTTAATTATTTTCGTTGCAGGATGAAATTTTCTAAGTTCACATTTGGATTCATTTTTTTTTATGTTGGCTACATATATCTTTTTTTTATCTAGCCTTCTAAATTCGTTACAACTTGAATTTTTAATTTTTATGACTAGTATTTTTTATAATCAATTGTATATGTATTTATTTTTGTTAACTAATGTTATATAGTAGTCACTATTTTAATCTTTATAATAAATTATCATAATTAACTATAAAATTAGTTATGTTTAAAAGCAATAATTGATTATTATAAAATAATTTTTATTGAAATAATTATTATAATTAACTATAAAATTAGTTATGTTCAAAAGCAATAATTGCTTGTATTAATGCTTTTAGTAATAAATTTTATAATGAAGGAAGGAACTGGGGTACCTAGGGACTTAAGGTGCGATAGGGTCTGGGTTTTTGTCGAGTTCCTGTGATAATGGAATAGGCCTTGAATTGTAACTTTTAAGTACTATATATATAATGTAATAGGCATAACCATCTATGAATAAATGCTCTCTCTCAATATCAATTGAAAGAATCTGAATCTTATGATAATTGTTGGTAATTCTCTTTTTCTTCCTAAAAATGTTAAAATGTTTGTCATAAACATAACTAATTTTATAGTTAATTTTAATAATTTTTATGATAAAGATTAAAATAATGACTACTATATAACATTAGTTACAAAAAATAAATACATATACAATTGATTATACAAAATGCCAGTCATAAAAATTAAAAATTTAAGTTGTAACGAAATTGATAAGGTTAGATAAAAAAAAAAAAAAAGATATATGTAGCCAACATAAAAAAAATTAACCCAAATGTGAACTTAAAAAAATTTCGTCCTACAACGAAAATAATTAAAAAAATTAAAAACTTTTATTAATTATAAAGTACGGATTTTTTAATTAATTAATAATATGAAGTTAAAGTTGTAATGAACTTATAATATTAACTATAAAATATCAAATTTATGACTAGCATAAGAATAAAATACAAATATAAAATTAAAAAAGTAAGTAGTATTCACATTGAAAATAAACTAAAAATATCTTATTTCATTTTATTAAATAAAAATAAGAAGAGAGAGATCAAATAATTTTTTAGAAAAATATAATATTATAATGAAATAACTTATAAAATAAAATTAAGATTAAAATATTTAACAATTAAATTAAAGTTCATTTATGATTACATATTTATATATAAAATTTATTACTAATTGTAAATTTAATGAGGACAAAAGTATGTAAACATAAATGAGCTTTAATTTATAACTAAAAATATTTAATTTTCTTAAAATGAAGGTAAAAGTAATATTTAATTAAATTAGTAAATAAATCAATATAAAATAAGTTAAGTAATTATATTTGTGATCTAGAAAAGTACTATAAGTTTCTAAGGGGGTGTAAATAGCTGGAGCCCATCAAAGTATGAATCAACTAACTTCCTATAAAGATTAAAATCCTATCATAGCTAAAATATTTTGCTGCACTTCTAGAATTCTTGTTCGAAATTCAGCCATGTCTCATGTGTAATAATTAAAAAAATTCGTAAATAGTACTCTTTTCTTCCTAAATAATTATCGTTTTAAGAAATGTATTTAATATATGTTTAAAATACTATACCACTCTTATAATAATTATTAGTTTTATATAGAGTTTCAAAATGAGCAGACATCTATTCAATTAATTCTCCTATATTAAATAAGGGTGAAATAGAAAAAAAAAGTAGTTAATATGCATTGGTAACTTAAAATAATAATTATTTAGGAATAAAATTAGACTTTTAAAATAATAATTATTTAAAAATAAAATTAGACTTCTAAAAAAATAATTATTTAAAAATAGAAAGAATATAAATAAAATATTTATTTATTTATATTTAAAGTGAAATTATAAAATTGATATGAATTAATAGATAAATGGACCCTTAAACATATAACGCGGAGTTAAATAACTCAATTTTTAATTTTTCAACAAATAATCCAATATACACATTCTTAAGGCCATATAAACCCAATTGTTAAATTATAGACGCGTGAGAATTAAACTCCTTACAAAAATTTTTTTAATTCAAAATAATATATTATATTAATTTAACTTTTCAAAAGTTTTTTTTTATCTTTTATCTTTTCAAAAGCTTTTAGCTTTTTTTTTTAATATTGCTTCTGCATCTCCTCCTTCTCTCCCTCTGCTTCGACCTTTTCTCTCCAATTCTGTAAGAACCTCACCAAGAGTAGCTCCTGCCTGAACCCATGCAATCTCGTCGGCTGATTTCATGGAGAATCTCTTCGCTGGCAGAAAAAACAGTAACGTCATGGAGGATCCTTGTCACACACGCTGATGTCGGCTATTAGGGCTCCGTCGCGCATCTCTTCGCTGGCAATCCCTCGTATCTCTTCGCCGGAGAACGAGTGGTCTGGTGAGCTATATATTAATTAACTAAACAAAATGACGTTCTTGGGTTTGGTGAGCCATTAATCGGTTGTTAGTTAAAAATTAAAGTGATTTTTGTTAGAAATTTTAATTTCTAATGTTGATTCATATATTTTAAGTAATTGATACTTGCTATTATTATACACACGGTGATGATTAGTGTAGTATTGAAGAGGCAATTATCGGGTGTAAATCCCTCCATCCCATACCGTGAAAATATAAGTTTGAGTGGTATTTTGTATAATGGTAAAAAATTTAAGGAGTCTTTTGGTAATTGGAAAAAATATGCCATAAAGTTAAAAGACGTGTTTTGTTCAGGATTTAGGGTTACGTCTTTCTTTTCTCAAAAAAA
>CATIWM010268759.1:0-20909 GCA_949671775.1 Mallotus repandus
AACCCAATCCCATTTTTTAACACCAACATAGCTTTGCTTTAACCTTGAAGCCACACCAGCAACTCTCAAGAATTGGACTTTTATATCCGAGGTTCACCATCTAAATTATTTGAAAAATGTTTACTTATTTGTGAAATTTTAGCTATTGAGAATTTCTTCAAATTATAATTGGATAATTAACGATAACTTATTTAGAAAATAATTTAGTTGTCAATATTTATATAAATCAAGTGCATGCACCTTTTTGAGTAAGTTCCTCCTGCCTATATCTTGAAGAGCCTCGTTATATTCATTCGTTGTGCTCTTTTCCGATTGTTATTGTACCTGTGCCTAAAATTGTGATTGTTGCATTATTTTTACCGTTTGAGCTAGTGCGTTGGTTTTGCAGGCTTTTGACTTCAATGTTAATTCATTTTTCTTTCTATTTTACGGAAATACTGATATGTCCATAAAACTTATTTGCTAGTAGGTGTTTTAGAAAAGCGTTTCATGTTCCTTTTTTTGTAAAGCATTTCATGCAACATGGGCAACCTCCCATTTATAAATTAAGTGGAAATTAATCTTAAAAATAACCACCAACAGCAAAATTCAAACTTATAGCTCATAGTGCTCTCAAAAACAAATAACCACTACACTTACATCTCACTGGCAATTTTTACTTAATTTAAAAAATATTATTATAATTATTAATTATAAAATTAATTTTCACCTCATTTCAAATATCATCTAACAAAACATTAAAAATCAAATATATATATATATATATATATGTGTGTGTGAGAGAGAGAGAGGACCATTTGAAAGGAACCCAAGGAAGTTTCAATTTTCAAAACACCAAAATTAAAAAATAAAATAAAAAATAAAAAAGGGATCCAACAAAAGGATAAATTGATATTGAAAGGTCGTAGTAAAAAGGTAAAATAGGATAAAAAAGAAAAAAAGAGGAGGTCAAAAAAAAGGCCGTAGTCAACGTTGGGCTAACGTAAGCTGAGTTGATGAGAGGAGAAAATGTGAGGGACAAAATAAGGATGGGAAAGGTGGTCATGTCGTTTGCTTTAACGACTTCAAATTTTATTTAATTATTAGAAATATAAAGTTAGGTTTCACTTTAAAAACGTTGTGTTTGCGTCAGACTTTGCCTTGCAACAAAATCATAAAAGCTTTGGTTAAATTAAAAGATTGGGACCGAGTGGGACGTCATTCTTCTCCTTCCTCACTATGCTCAAACTCAGGTTCAACTTTTTCTATTTTTTCTAACCAAAATTATATTCATAATTTAATATTTTATTATATTAAAATTTTTAATTTGTTTTGATAGTGTTGCTTTCTAGTGCTTCATACGATTACGATTATTAATTATTAATATTAATTAAAAAAAAATATGTTATCTATTACCTTAAAAATTATGAATAAGGCAGTTTAAACCATTTAATTTGAAGCTCATTAACTATAATTTTAACTATCAAAAGGCAAGAATATAACATATATTATTATATTCTAACAGTAAAATATTGATTTTTCCGAAGTTTTTGATTTGTATACACTTGGACTAAAAAAGTAGTCCAAGTGTTTTTTTCTTGAGATTAAGAGAGAAAGTTCAGAAATAATATTTTTTAGATTGAGAAGCCGTTTGCCGGTTACTTGCTGTGAACAGCCCCTCCCTTGTTCTTTTAGCTTGATTTCTTTATTTCATCAGTTCTTTTTTTTCTTTATTATTGTAGTTTTGATGATAGTTTTGAGAGTTTATTTACTCCTTACGAATTTTTTTCTTTTCCCCGTGAGTTTTTAGATCGAATGAGTAGATTATAAAGTACTAATCATAATTGTTGATGGGTGTTCTCATCCTTTCTCCAACAAGCTCCAATTAATTTTTTAAATTGTGTTGTAAAGAGTGTTTGGAGACCTCAAGAGCCGCAGAAATAAATGTACAGGTCTCTATATTATCAATATTAAAAAGAGTAGTGTTTTGTGAAGAGTTCCGGTAGTGCTTTTAAACAAAAAAACTTGTTGCAAGTGAAATTTCTCAACAACATATAAGAATAGTTTGCCTTGTTTAGATGCAAATTAATGTGCTAGATTTAGTTTTATTGTATTTTTTTACCAAATAAAAAGATATTATATATTGGATAAGCAATAGTACATTTTGAAAGGCCAACACATTTTGAAAAGCCAGAGCACCTCTAAAACTTTTATAATTTGATGGGTCAGTCTAAAGATAAAGTTTAAGATCATATTTTAAGGTTTTAACCCTAGTATGTTGAGAAGGAGTGAAAGATGGTCATACAGCGGTGGCAACAGTGGCAGCCTGATGTTGCATGACTTCATGCTGGACTTGCTTGAGATGTTGGTGTCGTGGACTGAAAGACATGACAATGTCCAGACACTGAAGGAGTAACTGCAAGCAAAATAGAGAGAAGAATATCAACCTCCAGACTAAGCCAATTAAGCTCCGAGAACAAAGATTTCCTTCCTTCACAGCAGTCTTGTAAAGTCTTATCATGATAGAAATCCTTTGATGTTGTGGCAAGCTGGAATCCAACCGAGAAGAAGCATTAGTGCCAGTTAAAGCAGATGTGATCTAGTGCACTTCAGCAATCTCGACGAAATAAAAGGTGATATATTTGTCAAACCATATGCACCAAAAAGCTATCAATAATAAAACTATAAAAACACACTAATGTATAAACACCATATTATTTGATCGAAACCAAAAACAAAAAAGGGATAATAGCAAGGGGAGCATTATTAGTTTAAACCAGTATCCATCCCCTATAAAAACAATGTTTATCAAAGTTATACTACTGTTTCGAGAGAACTATCGAGATAAAAAAAATAATTGCCCAATGTATGCATCATTCGAGACATAATAAAAGCAAAGTCTTCGTTTTATTGTATTTTATTTTTAATCACTTATTCTTTAATATATTTCTATTTCTATTAATGAAATTTCATCTTTGAAAAAAGTATAAAAGAAAATATAAATATAAATACAAATTATATCAAATCTAAATATAATTGATAGACAGTTCTAAATATATATATATATATATAATTGATAAACAATAAATAAATTTACCAACCATTTTATTTACTTGCACAAATTAAACATTGGCCACTACCATTGAGAATAATATCATTTGCAAATTTTTTTAATGAAAGAAATTGTATACTCCTTTACTAAAAAATATACTATGTATTCCTTTACTAGAGCTATTTAGGTTGCATGTGAATATATATCTAATATATGTAGTCGTGTTAAATTAGTTGTTTATCAATATATAATTATTCAAATAAAAAAATGATTAACTTAAAAATAATCATGCACATGAAAGATTTTTTTATCTTAATTAAGTGATAGGAGATCTCATAAGTAATTTAAATGGTAAAACATATGAATATTCAATTATAGAACAGAATTTAAATTATTGTCTCTCTGCTCTTCCTCTTATTGTAAGAAATTAAACCACACGCTCAAACAAATTTAGGTGATAGGAGACAAGTAGCTAGTAATTGTAAGTACCAATGTCAATTTGGGAGATTTTGGTTCTCTCAAATCAAAAAATGGTCTGCTACATTACACTAGAAATGACTGTGTCGTTCTGATTTTTTTTTTTTAATAAAAACACATGTAATTGTAATTAGATTAAACAAATAGGGAGACAAAGCAATGCATTGGGCTATAATTTTAACGGTTGTCGTGAGCACACTCATTGCAAAGCTAAGTCACCACCACTGGCTTTTTCCGGCGACATGTTTCTATTTTGCCTCTAACTTCTCCAACACCATTATCACCAAACCACCCTCTTCTTCTAACTTAATTATTATATAATGCAATTGCAATTTTATACCTCTTCACGTGCCTACACAATCACTAACTTTTAATTGTAATAATTTTTTTCTCTCTTTATAAAAAATTACCTGAATTTATCTTTTATAATTTTTTAATAGCACAGTTTAAATATAAAATCTCGCTTAAACAAAATAATCTTCTAACTGATCTCAATGATGCTGACAATTTATCTCTTTATCTTTTATTTTATTCTAATTTGTATCATTTATACCCTAATCTCCATTTGGATAATTTTACCATGCCAAGGCATAATATAATATGCAGGAGTCCAACTTAATAACTACTTAAAAATGCTGGCTGATAAGTTAAAAAGAATAGTCATTAGACTTAATTATAAACTAGTTGTGAACTCACGCATTACGCAGGTTGTATTTTACTTTTTTAATTTATATTTTTATATATATTTTTTATTTATATGTTGCAAGTATATATTTGATTTAAAGATAATAAATGACAGACTAAAAAGGAAAAATATAAAATATGTATTATAAATATTTTTAAATAATATAATAATAAAAATTTGAAATAGCTAAATAAATATAAGTTATATTTTTAAAATTTGTACATTAATTTTAATATTTGCTAAATACTTATACATCAATGATGCATCTTTTGCTTCTCTAAAAAAATGATACATCTTTTGTATTTTATATTAATATAATCTTCATTTGTTAAGTCTTGTAATTTGTATTGCTTCACTTTTTAAATAAACAACTTGGCTACATCTACTCAATTTCCATATTGTTGTCAAGTCAATAATTGTCATGTTTAATAATCTATTGATGGTTAAAATTGGTTTTGAACAATAATGCCGATGATCAATTCACGATTTCAAATCAACCAACATAGATATACATGACTGTGCATTTCTGTCCACAGAAATGTAGTTCTGAAATTTCTGAATTAATCATACTTCTAATATATCAAATATCAACGATATCATAAACGAAATAAATCAAACACCATTTTAGCTAACAATTTATGAGTTATACATATAATAATCATGTCGAAAAGCCAAGATATGCATTACATGACCTATATAAATTAACCAACATAAATTATGAATTTTATAGTTAATAACCATGTCTAAAGCCAAAATACGTATTACATGACCTATATAAATTAAACAAAAGAAATGCAATATTCGGATTGGAGAGCTTGTAATTGCTAGATCCAATTCCTATACGTAAGTTTAGAATTATTCCAAAAAAAAAAAAAAGGGATATTGAATCAAAATTCTAACACATGATTGATTCCAAACAATGCCATTTTCATATTGAATTAAAACAATAGCAAACTTTAGCCGTCTCTCCAAGTCCAAAGTCCACACATCTATATCTGCAACATAAATGTTAGACAATCTGTTTCAGATCGTGTCTAAACAGACATTTTAAAAATAAGTGTTTTCGCATAACAAAAGAGAAGAATTGAAAGTGGAGGGTGTTCGTCAGAATTAAAAAAAATACATGTTATATAAAAACTTTTGGAATTTCAGTAGTATTATAATATGTATAATAATATTTTAGTTAAAAAATAATACTAAAAATTATAATAAATAATTTATTTTTAATAAGAATTTAACACATTAGATTTTAGGAGTAAATACTCAAATATGAATATAAACACTTGTCAAATTTTTGGCTCAATAACTTTAAGACTCAAGATTTAATATATATATATATAGATATAGATATAGATGTATGTTAATAAAATGTTAAACAAATTTGTGGAGTAGTAGTAACTAAAGAAAAAAAAATTGTGGCAAATTAAATAATTTTTAGTAAAATACAGATTTTATAACTATATATTTTTTTAAAGATATAAATTCAAACTTTTCAATAATCAATAAAGTCTATGCGTTGTTAATATCTTTTGATTTAAGTGCTAAGTTTTTGTTTTTATTTGATTTAAATTTTGTACATAGAGAAAAAATTATTGAGAGACTATTATAATTTGATAAAATTAGTTGAAAATTCGTGTTTTGTGAGGATTGTAAATTAATAATATATATATATATATATATATTAAAATAATAAATTAAAATTATAAATTTATTAAATATAAAAATAAAAATTTAAAAAGTTATTGTAATAATTTTATTTATTTATTATTAAGAGTATATATTTTAATGTGTATAGTGATAATAATAATTGAATAAATAAAATAAAATAAAATAAAATAAACAGAATGTTTCAGTTGGAAAAAAAATAGAAGTTGATGACGGTTTTTTTTTCTCGGCAGAAAAAAAAAGAAGGAAATGAATAGTTATGATGAGGATACAAAGACTGCCACGTGTCAGAAGCCCACCTCATCCGATGTATATCCGCACTTACCTTATACAGGCAAGGCAACTGCAATTGACTTGGACATGCTATTTATATGTCGCATTGTTTCACCATAAATGGTTAAAAGAACAGACACAGAAGAGAAGATGTGATCCAATTTGGAACACACCAAAAAACCTGTACATCTTATCACGCTCTATACTATAACCCCTTCCCTTATCAATAGTGGGATTTTTTGTCTCAATCCGTCTGATTACAATCAAACGGTTCTTGATAATTGATTAGCTAGCTAGCTAGCTAATTACTTTCTGACTACAAGGAATAGTGACCTACAGAATAGGGATGACATACCCTAAAGATAGAGAGCTTCAGGGCTAGCTACTTACTTTTATCGATCATGTATTGTTTGTATAGGACTTGTTACCGCAACCTGCTTGCTATTGTTTGTATAGGACTTGTTACAGTCCAGTCCAGTCCAGTCCAGGCACTTTCTTTCCACTTCTTGCTACTGCGTTATATGCAGATGATACTCAAATTAAATTGCCCTTCAGATTCATGCAAAAATACAAGTGTTTTTTTTCAGTCGATACCTGGTTATTCAGGTTTCCCTGTCGACAATACCACTGCATCAAATTAGAAGTGGCAAATTTTTAAATTTTGATTTTTTCTTACAAAGTATTGCATAGTTAATTTGCTCGTATTTGTTAATTTTTAGTTATTGGCATGGTGATCTCTTTAGTAAAACAAATGTGATGCTAGTGAGGAAATAGTCAAGTGGTAATCCCTTTTTAAAAGTATTATGAAATGTAGAGTTATAAATATTTTTATTAAAATATTTTTTAAATGAAATCATTGATATTTGAAATTTAATTCAATTTGATTTTAATCAAATTTTAAGGATGGTAAAATTTTTTTGACCTAAATCAACAATTTTTAAAATCTATTAAATATTGATTAATTTTTTATCTGAGTAACATTATAAGAGCGGTAAAAGTCTTCCAATAATTAATTGGACTAAGACTCAAATCTAAAATTTAGTTTAAGTGATATCAACTCTTGGCTAATTAATTTAAATATTGTTGATGGTGGTAAAATTTTTTTAATAATTAATTTAATGTGATTAGATATGTTATAATTTAAAATTAAAACATCATTTAAGCTTAGCGAAAATAACCATACATCAACTTTTTCTAATTATTGTTAGACTTTTTTTTAACTTTTTTAAATAAAAAAGATTGGTTATTAACTTTGAATTTATTAGCGTAGAAATACTTGCATTTTCCATATGAATAACAACTAAAAATGCTTTCTTTTAATTTTCTTCCTTGTGATCTAATGGTTCAGATGATAGACATTATAATATGAGATCATGCATTTGATTTATTTCTACATTGACATTTCAGTTGTTAAAAAAATATATATTTTAAAAAAAAAAACTAAAAATGCTATAAATTGAGTTTAGTGGTGTATCTTACTTTCTTTTTTTTTTACCAAAATGTATCTTACTTTCTTTTTTTTTTACCAAAATGTATCTTCCTTTCAAGACATATATATATATATATATATAAATTAAAGGTTTGATTATTACATTCACTTTCAAATTAAAATAATAATAATAAAACGATAGTTGAAAGTGAAGCCGACAAGCATAATCGAACAAAATCATTTTCTTTTTCTTCACCACATTACATATTTGATATTTCACAGTCAGAACATACCATTGCCTTTTGCATCGATCTGCATCTGCATCCTCTCTCTGTCCCTTATTCTCTTCCTATATAATCTAATACAATATATACATATATATATATGTACTGGTGTGTGTATATATATATATTTAAGGACTGAAAGGAGCAACTTTCTTTTACTGTTCAAAGAGACACTCGTACGGACTTCATCTCCTTTTTAATCTCACAACCCATGTTCCACGTCTTCCTCACCTTTCTCTTTATTAATTACTTGTTTATATTAATTACCTCATAATTACCCTTTTTCTCTTTTAAAATAAAGTATAATATTAATTACTTGTTAATATTTTTTGTGTTAATTAAAACTCAATTGTTTTTTTATTTTTTATCTAGATCTCTGATATTCATAACCCTAAATTTTATTAAATCTTGTTCAATTCAGATAATAAAATTATAAAAATGACAAAATTTTATAAATAATTAATTTAATATAATTATATACATCATTATTTGAATTTAACATATCATTTGAGTGAAAATAATTCATTATCAGTAGATTCAATAATTATTGGTAAATAATTTTTTTTACTAGCTAAAAGAAAATTTAAAGGATGGAAATATTGATAAATTGTATAATGAAAATAAATTTTCTTTTTAAATTAATAATAATCGAAGTTGAATCCTATATTTCAATACGCTTTGGATAAAATGCATCATAGACCACTCTCCCACTAAGAAGACTATAAGTTTTTCTTAAGAATTTTACAAATTTAACTTTTAATACACTAAATATAGAAAGCTATACTCTTAAAAAAATATATTATTTAAAAAATGCAATCTAAGTAGCCCACAAATTAGTTGAAAGACAAAAGGCAGTATTTGTGATTGGACACGTTGCATACATTTTTAGGCACACATTGAGGCATGCGTGTTGTAAGCCATAGGAGCCAACCATGTGCCTTGCACCTTCGAGTAGAGTCACCCCTCATTTCTTTTTTTGAACTTACCCAAAGTAAAATTTATAACATAATGCTTTTAAGAAAAAAATAATAATGTTTCCATCAGCTCTCTCTCTTTTTAAAAAAAAATTATAAAAAAAAGGTACAAATAAGTAATTTGTGATTTGAACCCTAATTATTTTTTAATCTGTGATTTGAATCTTAATAAAATGGTATCATAAGCTTCAAACCGTTAGTAAAAGATTGAAATTTTAGTAATACCATTAATGAATTTGACGTGACAAAGGGTAATTGCATCTCTTCACGCTAATGTGGCAAAAAATAGAAAACCTGCTGACAGCTGAGTCTGACGTGTCAAAAAATTTGTGGGGGAAATTGGACGTGTTTTTGAGATTAAAATCTCAAAAATTTTCAATTCATCCAAACATTTCCCTTTATACTGATCAATTGAAATCCTTAAATTCCTAAATATCCTTAAGTCTCTTAATTTTGGGAAAATCTAAATATTCGTTTGATAAATTTAAGTTTAATTTGAAGCAGAAAAATGAGTTCCTTATCTCAAAGTAGCAAGACAGTGGCATCGCCTGTGAAAAAATGTGATTGTGGTTTGCCATCTCCGATGAAGATATCATCAACTTCGGTCAATTATGGTCCAAAATTTCTCGGTTGCAGAAAATTTGATCTTATAGGTAGGCGTAGGTGCAAATATTTTGAATGGGTTGATAGTGCATATCCAGGAACGGAGAATTATGGCGATTTAAATGAATGGGAGGAAGAAATTGTGATGTGGAGAGCAAGAGAAGCAGAGATGAGTGTTGAATTGTCCAAATTGAAGGAGCCATTGAGTATGAATGAGATGGAATTGCTGGCATGCAAGAATGAGATAGTTAAGCTAAAATTTGAGTTGAAAAAGTATGAAGAACAAGAGGGCATGAACTTGAAATTCAAATGTAGTTACAATAAATTTGTAGGGTTGTTTTTGTTAGTTGTTGTTGTGGTATATGTTGTCAGTGGAAGTGGAAAAGGGATTATGTATTTGCCTTAGGGTGCGTTTTGATCAGAGTTAAAGGATGGTAAATGTTACTCATGTAATGCATTAATCCCCTTTAACCTTGTTTGGCAAATTTTGGACAATCAAAGTTAACTATTACCCCCTTAACAGTTAACCTCATTTATATGTATTTTAGTTAACCTAATTAAGGGTAGGGTAAAGGTCTGTAAAGATTTTTTTTTATTGAAAGAATACATATTTTTTATTATTCGTTCATTTGATTATTATTTATAAATTACTCATCTTCTCAATTTTTTACATTAATAAAATATAAATCAATTTTATTTTTATGGTGATTTTATTATTTCTAATTTAATTGTTACAAGTAATTTTTTAATTTTTAATTTTATTATGTATTAATTCTATTCTATAATATTTGTACTGTTTTTTATGTATAAAAATTGTATAAAATATATTATGTAACTTTATCTTTATAAAATTTTTCTAATAATTTTTATTATTTAATAATTTAAATTTAAATTTTATTATTTATGGAAAATTTATTTATTTATTTATGTTATTTTAATTGTTTCATATATATTAACAATGTTTTTTAATAAATAAATTATACAGCTTATGCATTACCCTTTATTTACCAAACAAGATTAACAATAAAATTTTTACACTTGTGATTGTTACTCCCTTAATAGTTACACCTGTAACTGTTACACCTCATTTCTTTAACTTCGATCCAAACGCACCCTTAGAATGAAAGAAGTGTATTATGTAATTAAAGAGTTTGTTAAAATGCATCAATAAAATTAGTAAGTTGTTTGTTAACTTTTTTGTGACTATGTAATGAAATTTAACCGTTTTGTGAATGCATCATTCCCTATTTGTTAAGCATGAATCACAAAATAAGTATGAATAATAATATAAATACCAAACAAGAACCACAAAAAAAAAAAAAAAGCTCCATCATATTGATGTATTGATATATAAATATTCCTAAATACAAAATAACTGATGTTCACCTGAACCAAATAGAGTTCAAAATAAGTGATGTTCACCTGAACCAAATAGACTTCAAAATAACAAAGGCACAAGTGTTCATAATAGTTTACACCCTCATAATTTAACATAAAATCATTACACACAATTGACATCACATTAGAAGTAACCTAAGTAATCTATTGTGTCGATGGCCTTGTAACTACTGCCATCTTTTTTTTCTTTTCAGGTGTAGGTGGAGGTGCCAAAGATGCGAGTTGAGATGCCCTCTTGAAGTTTTGGTAAGATGAAGGGGGTATGTTAAAATTGGACGCTTGAGGCCTTGGAGGGTTAAACTGACCTACAGTTGTCTGCAATGGCATAAAAAATTTTGTTGAAATTTCAGTGTAAGTTCAAAAAAATTAAACTAAATATATCTTTACCTTATATGGCATAGGTTGACTTGCTGACCTCACAGGACCATCATTGCTTCTAGCATGCCTTACAACATCATCAGGTTGACTTGTTGTTGTTCTGAATGATGCTTGTTATTCAAGTTGACTTACTGACCTTACAACACCATCAACTCCTGTCTGTTTATAAGCACTAGTTGGTTGCCTTCTTGGAGCTCTTTTGCAAACACCTTGCATATTAGCAACCACATAAGTGAAAATTAGTTGTAATTGTCAACATAAATGATAAGTCAACAATGTTAGTAAAAAATACCTGATTTAAGCTAGATGTTGCAACATTTCCTTTCACCTGTTTTCGCCTTTACCTTCTTTACTAAGTTGTTTCACCGATGCTAGATGTTTTACACCCTCTTACATTGTGACCTACTTGTTTACAATTACCACAAACCATATAACCACCACTTCTCGAAGTCTTATAGGGGTTCTTAGGCTCGTCTGCAGTTCTAATCCTTTTCTTTTTAGGTCGACCTGCTATTTTCCTCACTACATTAGGATGGACATCAGAAAAATTAGTCCTTTCCCATTCTTCCTTGCTTGGAACAGGGTATATCATGTGTTGGTACACTGCTAAGTAGGTAGCTTTTGAGTAATATCGACGGACATAACTTTCAGGTTGCTCCTTATTTATCCAAATTGCACTTACAACATACTTGTAGGCTATTACTGTCAGGTCCCAGTACCTGCAACTACATGTGTTATTAGATAGATCAACTGCATGCCCTGTGTCACCAAAGTCAACTTCGTATCTCCTTTCACCCGGAGTGCAAAAACAATCCCTGCTTTCAACCTTATGTTTCTCTAAAATTTTGTGGGCATTTGGATAAAGTTCACCTCTATAATTTTTCATTCCAGTTGCCTTTACATATATCCTCTTCATCAACCTTCTCCTAATCCATTCTAGCATATTTAATATTGGCATATCTCTTGCAACTTTAATATATGAGTTGAAAGACTCACATATGCTCGTGCCCACTTTAAAGGATCTCTTTGCATCATCCAATCATGAGCTTTGACATCAAGCTCTTTAAGTTTATCCATATAAAACTACCATGTCTTTTTAGTCCATATGCTTGCGGCTGCCCACAACAAATTTTTGTAAGTTAAATCCTTATACATCAACTTAAAATTCTCAGCTATATGTTTGACACAATGTTTGTGTTTAACACCAAGCATCATTTCCTTGAAAGCCTTCACCAGTCCTCAGCAAAATAGTAATAAATAACAAACCCATAAGTAATAAATTAATTGAGAATTGCCTAAAAATAATTGCAACCCTAATCAAAATTAACTTGAAAAGATATAAAATAAAGTTCAATTACCTTTTGCTGATCAGACATAAAAATCCACCTTGTTTCCTGAGGACTTCTAAAATCTTCAAGGAGTAGATTTGAAAACTATTTCCAAGAAATTTTTTCTTCAATGTCCACAACAACCATTGCAAGAGGAAACATATTTTCATTTTCATCACTGTCTACAGCACATAATAGTTGTCCACCCATTAAAGTTTTAAGATGGCATCTATCCAAGCCAATAATAGGTCTCAAACTTGAAAAATATCCTTGCTTTTGCTACCGAAATTTAATATACATGTAATGAAAGACCACAATCTCTTTTGGTCTTCTTGAAATTTCTTCAGTTTGGTCTTGCTCCTCTATCACTGTCTCAAGATTGGTTTCCAATTTGACACAACTTCTAGGATTTGTCTACCTTATTGTTTTTGCATAGACCCCTAGCCTCTTATATTGATCAATAATATCTCCGAAAATCAGATTCTTTGCTATTTTTTTGGTTCTATAGCATTTTGAAAGAGATATCTCATGCCTAAGCTGTCTCTGAATCTTTTTCTGTATTACATGTACTTCCTAATCAATATTATCTCGCAAATCTTGTTTGTACTTTTCGGCTAGATATTTGGAAGTAATTATATTATTATTCCATTGCCGAGGGCATGAATGCTTTGTCTTAAACGTCTTGATTTGGAATGTATTACAATCCCTTAGCTTTGAAGCATGTATCCTGAGGCCACACCCATGTTTACATATGGCGAAAACCCTCTCTTTGTTGTTTTTGTTTAAAGTATAACTAAAACCTCTCTTAATAGCCCATTCTTGTAATGCTTTCTTGAAAACATCAGCATTTGTAAACCTTATCCCCTTGCAAAGTTGTGGATCTTCGAATCCTGCATTCTTATTGAAGTCAACATTATCTTCATTATGTTCATCATCCGATACTTTCAAGTTGTTATAACCTGAATTTTTATAAATTATAAAATTAAATTTTGGGATTTGCAATGTTAATAATTATTTTATTTTTATTGATATTGATTTATGCTATTTGAAATTTTGTGTCGAATATTATTATTATTAACATCCAAGTAAAATTTTTGATTTAGTGTATTTTAATACACTTTTAAAATTTTTTAAGTGTGTAAATATATATGTGTATTTTAGTAGAAATAATAAAAATTTGAGATATTTTACTATTAAATTATTTTTAATTTTTGTCTATTATTAAAAAAAAAGTCAGCATTTTTTTTCGGCTTTTTCTTCTTCTTCTTCCCCTGTTATTCTTCTTTTCCCAGTAACCACCATAACCAATGCCATCACCCACCTGACCAGCCATATCACCACGTCGGACCGCCATTTGACAGTGTCACACCTCCTCCTACAACGCTGCCAGCCAGCGCCACTTCCTCCCCTTCCTTCTCTTCTTCCTCCCTTTGTTCTTCCCTCGATGTCGAACTGCTCATCACGTCGCCGGTGATGTTTTTGGCCGACCCAGGAGCTAGCGCCAGTCTCATTTGGAAGCTCATCCTCTGGGCTTCTCAAATCTTTAAACCGTTTTGAGTTTCGACTCCGGTAACTATTCCGTTTGTTAATAATTCGATTTTTAATATTTTGAGTTTTTGGTTAATTTGAGCTTGAATTTGATTTTATTTGATATAATTGCCTTGAGATTAATTGTTGTCGAGATTGTGAGCTATCTAAAGATGATTTTTATTTATTTTGTCTGAAAATCTTGAATTTTTTCCAGTTTGGGTTACTGTTTACGGTACTGTTTCAGACAGTCCTGGGTCAGAAATTTTTTATATTTTTAATAAATTCTACTGATTATTTTGGACAAGCTTTGTGAAGAAATTTTATTGAAATTATGTCTATAATTTTTATTATGAATTTTTGAATGTTCATGTTAAAAATGAATTTTTGGAAAAATTAGTATAAATGAGTAATTTTTATATTTTAGTTGAAATTATTGTTAATTATTATGTTTTGGACAGTTTTTGAATGATAAATAGAATTAAAATAATTTTTATGAATTATTTACTATTTTTAGCTAATTATTAGTAAATTCCGAAAAATTATTGGAATTTAGCAAATTATTTGATTTTAATTGAAATTGTTGTTAGTTATTCGGTTTTAGACTATTTTTGATTAATAAAGGTAGAAAAATAATTTTTATAGATATTTTCAATTAATTGTTAATTAGTGATAATTTTAAAAAATATATATATGAAAAATAAACTTATTTGTTATTTTTAACCTAAATGAGTATTTTATTATTTTTATGATATTAATAAGTGATTTTAATAATTATTTACAATTTATTCTAATTTAATTGTAAAATGAAATTTTATTCTATTTATGAATTTTATTAGCAAAATATTATTAAAAAATAGAATATTATCATTTATTTGGAAAATATATGTTTTTAATATTTTTATGAAATATTTTGGTGATTTGAGAAATTATTATATTATTTATTTATTGTGAATTGTGTTGGTTCTCAGTTGGACAATGATTGTAGTTCGGGGGCCTAACCCGAGAAGTTGAATTGTGAATCTTTTAGAAGTGTGTTTGCGTACATGAATGACTCTACTTTTAGTAGAGAGATGACTGTTTTACAAAGGAGACTCTACCGAATTTTCGGTAGATTTCTTGTAAAACGTGACATCGAATCGGTCTTAAGTTTTAAGTCTTAGTCTAGTCTGGTCTTAAATCGAGTCGTTCTTTAGAAATCTCTAAAGTATAAAATTAAGAATTTATTTCTAATTAATTATTTATTATTATTTTTTTTTTAGTTGCACAGCGAGTTAGGCCTTTTGGACCGGGCCAACCGAATCAAAGTAGAGGAGAGCATACCTGTAAGTTATTATTATATGTATGCATGACATATAGAAATTATTGCTAGCATCCATATTTTAAATGATATGAATTTAATAAATTAGCTTGCATCAAATTTTAATTATTAATTATTATTATCTTTACCATTTATGCATATACATGTGATTTCATATACATATTTAAATGCAAACTTTATGTTCATAATTTGGATACTTTTCATATTTAATACGATTTCATTTATTTATTTGGAATAAAATATTTTTAGAGGATAGCCGTAGAACGTGCCACCTAGTGGGTTACACTAGGACTGTCGCACAACAGTACGTTAGATGCTAGGATATGATTTATTGATTGATATATATATTGAGAATTGTGGTTGAGAGCGTGACTGTTGTAGCTCAGTTGACTTAGTGTCTTGGGGTCAGTCATGCCGACAGTGAAACTGCGGGAGCTCAGTTGTCTCAGTGTCTCGGGACCAATCCACTGTCAATTTGGAAAAGAGAAATATTTTGGTATTTAAGTGAGCCTGATGGCAAGTAAGGATTATGTGATTTGAGGATGCGAAATTTTTAGGGTTCTGCTCCGATCACCCAACAAATTAAATTACGAAAAATATTTTCAAGCATCTGTGTGGATTGTATGTATTTTTATATAAATATAAATATATGAATATTATTATTGATGCTTGTGTGTATGTGTATTAGGTTACATGCATATATATAATAATGATTCACTCTGTGAGGTCTAACCTCCCTCAATTATTTTTCAGGATTCTTCTCGTCAGACTCCTACTAGTAGTACTCTTTGTCGGACTCTTGTTTCCCTGGCTGACTTATGTAAATTTTGAGCTGTCACTTTCCTTGTATTTTATTAGACGCTACAGTAGTAGTATATCTTGTGGTAGTATGTGATGTTGTTTTAGACTGAAATTGTGTATTTGAATATTTGTATAAATATTTTATTATGATATGATATGAAGTTTTCTTTATATTATTAAAGTTTTAATTCTGAGGTATTTTTATATGTATGTTGAATGATTAAATTGTGTTTAAGGCTTGCTACAGGTTCCAGATTTGTGTGAATTGTCATTCCCTAACGCCAGTCATAACTCTCGGGTTTAGGTCGTGACACAAGCTTCCATGGTCATCATCATATAATGGTTGCTCATTGAATTCATTCAAATCTTCCTCAGTTATGTCATTCACATTTGCTTGATCCCTTTCACCAACAGTCCCCATACCTCCATCCCCTTCTCCAGTACCCCCCTACACTAGCATTTTATGAACCAACAGTCCTAAAACCTTCATCCCTGTCACCAGCACTTTTGTCCCCATTGCCTCCTAAACTAGCACCATTCCCACCACTATGAAAAATATGATCATTTGATCCTTCATGGTCATTATACAATTCACTGAGCTCACCAAAAAATTATGAGTCAGTATCATCTTCTTTTTTTAAAACCTCGTAATCACCATCCTTTGTATCGTTGTCTAATTCATTATTAGCACTCCTTAAATCATTGATCAAATTTTCTGTTAACTTATCTATATCATATTCTTCATCATTGTCATCATCCACATTAGTTAACTTCCCATCTTTTTCTTGTTCAACCTCTCCCTCACTATACTTAGCACCATCAGTTGCCCCCTCTCTTTCCTCTGTTTCCTTACTATAATCAGATGGCATATAACTGAAATAAACTTCTTCATCTTCCATTTCACTTTCTCCACCAAAAGTTTCATCAACATCCTCATCTAATTTAACAACATCATCACTACTATCAACATAATCTTCTTGTAAATTAACAAATATGCCATCTTCTTCATTTAAATCACATTTATCTTCATTAGGTTGAACTACCTGTAAAGGGAGGCCAACACTAACATAGCATATTTCAACATGATCTTGTCCTTTATTTATATTAAGCATTTAATGACAAATTATGTCTTCCACTATTTCCTCAATTCCCTCAGGGGGTGACAAACCTGCAACCCTATACCACATTCTACATCTAGCTTTGTATCTAAGATTGCAAAAAATCCCAAACAACTCAAACATCGAAATGTAGTCTATATCCATTTCTTTATATGTTATTTTACCATTTTCATATCTAGTGTAATTCTCATCTGACCATTGGCTCCCATGGTGAAGCACAAGATTCACCATCTATATGCCATTTCTCTATTGATAAAGAGATCAAATTGCAATAAATTTCATGTACTAAACCAAATTTAAAAACCAATTCAAATTTGAAACACATGCAAAAAAAAAACCACAGAAAGCCTTCAACTTTTTAGATCGATTTTAGAATGTGCACAGAGAACATCGACTGCAATAAACCCTAACATGCAATAGATGAAAATCTTTGAAATTTAAAGGAGATTTTGACTTACCTTGTGCTTCAAGGAAAAAACCACCAATATCCTGCTTGCCAATTAGAGCTTTTCCACCTATTTCTTCTTCCCCCAAATTTTGTGCACTCAAAACTGATTATTCAATTTCCACCGATATAACCAAATACTGTAGCACTTACATTTTTTGTCTTTATGTAATCTAACAGCTTATTCTTGCTTTTTAATTTTGTAAAAGAGGGAACAAAGGAAGAGATATTAGAGCTAAGAGAATAAGTTTAGATGAATTAGGGATTTTATTGTTTTTAGGCTCCAAAAACACTATGCATTCCTCCCCCCTCCCTATTTTTTTTCCACGTCGGGCACAAGCTGGAGTGAAGAGACATAATTGCCCTTTGCCATGTCAGATTCATTAACAGTGTTACTAGGATTTTGGTTTTTTGTTAACGGTTTGAAACTTAGGATACCACTTTGTTAGGGTTCAAACCATAGGTCAGAAAATGATTAGGGTTCAAACCACAGTGTACTTTTCTGTACTTTTCCCAAAATTTATTTAACAATGTCATGCACTAGCTCTTGTACAATTTTTTTTTATATTAAAATAGGTCAAAAGGTCAACTTGGACCCTCAACTACATCCGAAGTTAACATTGAACTTTAAAATTTTATTTTATCCTAAGAAAAACTTTTTCTTCTAAAATTGGATCATATTGAACCTTATCTTAAAAAATTTTTATAATTAAATCCTATAAGTTAATAAAAATCTTAAATTTAAATTAATAAATAAAATTAATAATTATTTTTTAAAAAATATATATGACCTAATTATAAAGTCTTAAAAAATGTTAAGCCTACATAATATTTATCAGAAAAAATCTTAAAATTATTTTTTTAATTTTTAAATTTATTTAAAATATTTTTTGGCTTAAAAATTTAAAAATTTTACAATCAAGTGATGTACATATGAAAAATTTATCAATTTTATTCACAATTTAATTTTAATAGTTCAATAATAAAATTTTATTTATCAATTTAATTCAAATAGTTGACTAACCGAAAATTATTTAAATTATTGATTAAAATTGATAATTTTTTTTGAAATGTACATAACTTAATTGTAAAGTTTAAAAATTTTTAGGTTTATAAAAAAAATTTAATAAAAGTTTAAACAAATTTTTAAGAAAATGATAAAAAAAATTTAAAAAAATAAAAAATTAGTATGCAGGCTTAATTTTTTTAAAATTTTATAATTAGGTGAAATATACTTTTGAGAAAAAAATTACCAATTTTATTTATTAATCTAAATAATTTTTATTAGTTAACCATTAAAATTAAAATTTTATTAGATGTATAGGACTTAATTGTAAGAGTTTTTTTAGATAAAATCTAATATGATATAATTTTAGAAGAAAAAGTTTCTATTAGAATCAAAAAAAAATTTAAGATCCAATGTTAGTGTCAGGGGTATAATTGAGGGTCCAATTTAACCCTTTGACCCATTAAAATATATAATTGAGATTTAAAATATAGATATTTCCTAAAAAATAATTGAATTTAGAAAATATGTTTCACATTTGGACATAAAATGGAATATTCAGTGTGGATAAAAAATTTTATAATAATCAAATAAATCATTTTTTAATATTTTTTACTCGCTACTATTATTCAATAAATTTACGTAATTAAAATAATAATAAATCAACAACCATTGATATCCGTTTGAATTTAGAAAATATGTTTCACATTTGGACAATAAAATGGAATATTCAGTGAGGATAAAAAATTTTATAATAATAAAATAAATCATTTTTTAATATTTTTTACTCGCTACTATCATTCAATAAATTTATGTAATTAAAATACTAATAAATCAACAATCATTGATATCCGTTTGTTGGATTTATTCTTACTTAAACGATATTTGAAATTTAAACTATGATATCTGTAGTCACATTAAATTTATTGTTAAATTTTTTTTATTATTTTTACAGTCCTACACACCAATGGTTTATAAAAGAGAATTGTTATAATTTAAACCTTGACCTTCCATATCATTATAAATTAGTGTCTTTACTTGTGCGATGTGCCGGAATATGTTATTATTTTTTAGTTGAATAAAATAAAATAATATTTTTTGATATTTTTATAAAAAATTAGTTGAAATTATTACATATTCATTTTGTGTTTATCAGGATTTTATAATAATTTTTTTATAAAATTTTTCACATATTAGATAAATATTACAAAAATAATGGGAATGAAACTCTTAAAAAGTTACCATTTTATTACATATGACTATATATTATTATACTATTTGTTGTCAATCAATAATATATAAATTTCAAATAATGTTAGGCACCTTCTTTTTATTAGTAATCAATGGTGATAAATGCTGCAAATAGATATTTTCAAAATAAATTTATATTGTAAAATTGTTTTTTATTAAAAGAACAACAGACACATACAATATAGCAATAATTTACAATAAGATGAACAAAATAAACTTTAATATATTATTATTATTAATGTTTTTTATAAAATCTTATTATTTAAATATTTCACTCACAATATATAAATAATTTTTGTTCTTATATTTTTATAAGACAATATCAATAACCATATTCTTATGTATGGATGGATGTTCTTTAAATATAAGGAAATTTTATTTAGATTCTTGTTGTTTATTATATTAAAATTTTTTAAATCGCCAATTTATTAAATAATTTATTATGGATGTAATAGTTTAGCTCTTGATATAAAATGTATAAATGATTGATTTCTTTTGTTATGTTGCATATTATAGCACATATGCTATGTACTTGATTTATTAAATGGTTTTTTTTTTTTTTTATTAAAAAATTATTTATTGATCAATTTAAGATATAAGAGCTTATTACATATCATTTATCGAATATTAATATTTAAATTAAATTATATCTATTTAATATCACCACCTACTATAATGAGTCTATAAATAAGTCTGTAAATGAGTTTGTTCGCGAGCCGACTCGTGAGATGACGAATAAGTCTGTTCACGAGTTTTAACGAGTTGAATTTAAGAAAGTTTTAGTTTGGCTCGTTTAGCTTATAAGCCTCAAAATGGAGTTTGAATTCGGCTTATTTAGCTTAACAAACTAATTCGAACGAATTTTTTTCAAACCGATTTCCAAACGAATCACGAACCGTTCGACTCGATTACACC
>CATIWM010268778.1:0-16967 GCA_949671775.1 Mallotus repandus
AACATCTTAAGAGAGAGATTTGCATTCATGATTCCCTAATTTAGATTTGTTTGTTAACTAGTAACCATAAACGCTAATTGCACATGTCCAAAACGCAAGTTTTTTATTTTTTTACGTATTATATTAGAGATTTCCTAGTTACCTAATTGGTTCATTGATTCGATAAATTCAATTAATTTGCCTTGATAATTTTTTTAGAGAAAAAGCTAAAATTTTCATTTATTAAAAATAAAAATATTTTAATAAAAGAACAATGAAAATAATATTAAATTAAAACAATATTAAAATAGCCAATAACCGTTGGAATCAACTGATAATAAATTATTTTTGCTTAAATTAGGTTCGGATTAGAGTCCTAATATATGCATTTGCATTAAATAAATCGTTGAGAGATATTTTCCATCATTGAAGTCTTACATGGATCAAACCGGATTATATAAAATCCAGTAAGCTCTAGATACTTAGATACTAGTAGTTTAAACCAAAAAAAGTACCAAAATAAAATATCACTTGAGTTATGAAATTTTTTATACCTATTCTTTAATGGTGTTGATAGAACCTTTCTTATTTGCAATTATGTGATTTGTACGTTTCATTCAACAACTTTATTTAGTTATAAATTGACTCTTTGGTTTTTGAATGAGTCTGATTATAAAAATTTCAATAAAAATTTCACAATAAGGAGATATGTAAATTCCATTAATGGAAACTACAAAAATTCTATTAAGGGCAAAAACTCTATTAAAATTTAAAAATTTTAACTAAAAAACAAAAAAATCAAAGATATATATCTATTTAATGAAAAAATAAAATAAAAAAATAAAATAGAAATAGAAACAACCATCATCAATTAAAAAAGATAACTAACAGTGGTTAAAATGAATATTTTGAAGAAAAATAAAGAATTAAGATAAAAGAGAGAGAAAAGGGCGGGTAGGATCAAAAAGTTTGCACAATTTAATTCATAATTTTTGTCTTGATAAAATTTATGTAAATTTGTCACGACCCAAACTCGAGAGTCATGACCGGTAGTGAGAATATGGGAGCTCGGTTAACTTAGTGTCTCGGGGTCAGTCCATTGTCAATTTGGAAAAGAGAAATATTTTGGTATTTAAGTGAGTCTGTTGGCTAGTAAAAATTATGTGATTTGAGGATGAGAACTTTTTAGGGTTCTGGTCCGATGCTCCAGTAAAATAAATCTTGAAAAATATTTTCAAGCATCTGTGTGGACTGTATGTATATTTATATAAATATAAATATACGAATATTATTATCGATGCTTGTGTGTACGTGCATTAGGTTAAATGCATATATATAATAATGATTCGCTCAGTAAGGTCTGACCCCCTCAATTATTTTTTTCAGGATTCTTCTTGTCAGACCCCTATTAGTAGTAATCTTTGCCGGACTCTTTCTTCCCTGGTTGACTTATGTAAATTTTGAACTATCACATTTCTTGTATTTTATTAGACGCTGCAGTAGTAGTATATCTTGTGGTAGTATGTGATGTTGTTTTATACTGAATTATGTATTTGAATATTTGTATAAATATTTTATTATGATATGATATAGAGTTTTCTTTAAATTATTAAAAGTTTTAATTCGGAGGTAATTTTATATGTTTGTTGAATGTTTTATTTGTGTTTAAGACTTGCTACGGGTTTCGGATTCGTGTGAATTCTTATTCCCTGGCGCTAGTTATGACTCCCGAATTTGAGTCGTGACAAAAATAGGGGTAGAGAGGAGTAAAGAAAAGTCTTTACTATCCAAACATTAAATTTTTTCATATTTTATTTTTTATTCAACTAATTCAAAATGTGCCATTCAAATATACATACAAACATACATACATATATATATATATATATATATATATATATATAATTAAAATTAGTTTCACTTTAATTTAAATTTAGATTTTTAATTTAATTATTTTAATTTTTACATATAATTTATTTTATAAAAATTGATAATGAAATTAAATATCTTTTATTAAAATTATACTATTAATAATAACAATTAAGGATATTTTTATCTAACTGATATTGAAAATTTGAAATATTTTAATAAAAAATAAGTTCAAGGACCAATTTATAATTGTTATAAATGTCAAATATTTTGAAAGGGGTCAGATAATCTGATTGAGCAACATTAAATTTGTTCCTAAGCCAAATAAATAAATAAAGAGCGTAACTGAACTTGGCACTAAATATTAGAGGTGAATTGCACCTTTTCCCTATTTAAACAAGTAGTTACATATATTATTTATTACACAACACACATATACATCCCTTATTTTTTCAATAGAAAGTTTGTTACTTTTTACTAATTTTTATTTCTTGAGTTAATTAATTTAAAATTTTCTTTAGGATATTAGATCAGTGAGTAAAAAAATTCAAATATATATATATATATCAATCACTACAAGAAAAAATGGGAAGAGCAATACATCTTACTCTTTAGGCACTTGCTATGGTGCAAATGTTTATATCTATGCAAATAAAATTAGAGCCGTTTAATTTATTTTTATTTAATTATAACCATTGATCATTTTTATGTACCAATACCTATAAAATATATCAATGGTTATGATTAAATTAGTAGTAATCTAACGGTTCTAGTTGCATTTGTATAGATTCACATGTTTATATTGTAGAATGACTTCTTACTTTATGTATCTAATATAAATTTCAAAAATTATTTAAAATGAACAGATTTAAAATAGATATATTTTAGTCAATAGATAATTTTATCAAGTGTCTCAGGACACATTAACCATATAAAGAAAATGAAAAAAAAAGAATCAAATAATAATACATGAGTTTATGTATTTTTTTTTTATTTCCTTGGGTTGAATCTCGATAATTACCTTTTAATTAAAATATTTTTCTTTAGTCAAACTAAGTTGTAGATATTTTCAGATAATAATTTATCCTATGCACATGATACTAATTAAATATATCAATTAATGATTTAAATAAAAAATTATTTATTTAAAAGTAATTTACCCTCTCTATTTCATTGTATTGTATTACTTATTTGAAAAACATATTTGTTCATCCATTTTTTTTTGCAAATATTATACTATTTCGTCATTCTGTCAACATTTTCATTAAAACTACCATTGACATGAAATGACAATTATGCCCTCCAACAGAATTTATATTAATTAGAAATAATTGTGGTTTGCTCCCTCTAGTTTATCATATTATACTACTTATCCCCTCAAATTTTAAAAACATGTTTTAATTTTTTTACACTACTATATTTTCACTCTTTTTATCAAAATTTTTATTAAAATTATTGTTAAATAAGTATAAATGGCCAAAATAACATTTACTTCAAAAGGTGATTCAATCATAAAATATAAAATAATTTTAGTTAATTTAATTAATAAACCTAATAGTTTAAACTAGTAATTCAAATAAAAAATAAAATTTGAAGTTAAAAAAGTATATATACTTGATTAAATTTTTTTTATGGAACATAAATATTTCAAGTTAATATTTAAAAAAAGATATTTAAAATTAAAAATAATTAATTATAATTAATTTAAAATTCGAGTAGATTAAAGTTAAAATTGGGTATTTTTATTTTTTTAATAGTATAATAATAATTTTTATGATTAACTAATAATAATTTTAATATAAATGTTGATAAAAATTAGTATCATAATGAAAAATATATTTAATGTTAAGGGGCAAATAGTATAATACAGTCAAACAAAGGGGTAAACAATAATTACTTTCAATACTAAAAGCTATTTTAGCAATTTTGTATTTGTTAACGGTAATTTTAACAAAAAATATAACATAGGAGGTAAATAGTATAATATTGCAAATTAAAAGGAGGAACAAACATATTTTTAAATGACAAGTATGAAGTAGTATAATGTGGTTAAATAGACTTGATACCTAATGGTGTCATTTTTGTATATGAGTTTGAAGTGGAGGCAAAATCACGATTTTGACAAAATTGAAGGCTCATTTAGTCATTGTTCATCTACAATGAAATTTGAAACACAACTTTATAGGAAATCTAAAGTAACTTCATTTTTTATTTACTTTTTTCACTTTATTTTTATCACCATAGGACGAGAGTATATTGCATCATTCAATGATGATTATTAACAAAGTAAAATTTACTTTATGAAAAATAAAGTAACCATAAACTATACCTAATTTTGATATATATAAATAGATAAGAGTGACTGAGTGAGTTAGAGAGATACCTGTAATAAGTTCAATAAAAGAGAAAAAATTTACATAATTTGAGAGAGAAAGAATTGATTATCAATTTTCAGAAGTTTGACTTATTGAGATGGTGAAAGACACAAATTCATCACCCACAGACATTAGACCTTAGTCACCATGTTCTCCTTCGGTTTTAGGGGATGAGGGACCATTATCTGATTCTAAAGTAGTGAGGAGGTAAAGATCTTCAAGTATTGTTATTCATTATTATGTCTTTTAAATGGGTCTACACATACTTTTGTTTACAATTAAATTCTATCATTCTTAAAAACTTTTTGAATTTTGTGTTAGGATAATGTTCTGCGTGTTTTCCTGAATGTGAATTGTTAACCAACTTAATTAAAAAAAAAACAAGTTAAGGTGGTTTGTACCGCCTTAATAATTTTTTCTTTGTCCTTAAGGCTTGGAAGCCTATAAATAGGCTTGAGCATTTGACATAGTAGTAAGTAGGAAGTTGATGGGTAAAGGGCATGCAGTGAGAGGAAGAGAGAGTTGGTGAGTTGAGTGAATGAGAGATAGTTGGTGAGTTGAGTGAATGAGAGAATAATTTCCTTGTGAGGGAAAAATTATAGAGCATGTGTTTTCTCCTATTTCAAGAGTTATTATTTTCTCATTGGGTGATATAGAGAGAAATACTGCAAGTCTTATTATTTTTCATAGAGAAAATCTTATAGTCGTGCTCGTGATTTTTCTCAATTTATTTTCTTCAATTTTATTATCTTAATTATTTTAGCTGCAATTTGCTCTATTCCATTCATTACCTGATACTATATAAATACATTTCACAACACATGGTATCCGAGCATCTAGTTCATGAATTATGATAGAAGCGATGACAACAAAATTTGAGATTGAGAAATTTAAGGGAAATTTCTCACTATGATAATTGAAAATAAAGGCAATATTGAGAAAAGATAATTACTTGGAGGCTATCAGTGAAAGGCTGAAAAAATTACAAATGACAATAAGTATAATGAGATGGACAAAAATGCTATTGCAAATCTTCTGTTGGCATTAGCTAATGAGATACTATTAAATGTAGAAGAAAAAAAATTGTAAAAGAGATTTAGGATTACCTCTTTAGACTGTATAATTCCAAATCAATCCATAATAAAATTTTCTTTAAGAGGAAGCTTTATAATCTTTAGATGGTAGAATCTACTTTTGTGAAGGAGCACATAAATACTTTGAATACTTTATTTTGTCAACTCACATTATTAGGATATAAAGTAGAGCCAAATGAATGTGCTAAAATTTTACTTCAAAGTCTACCTAATTTGTGTGATCAACTCATCATCAACTTGACAAATAATGACCTCACAGATTATGTAGTCTTTGATGAAGTTACAGTCGTTGTTCTAGAGGATAAACGCAGGTGCAAGAATAAGGAAGACAATTAAGCAAATTCACAATAAGCAGAGGCCTTGGTGGTGATGAGAGGGAGATTAACAAAAGCTGGCTCTAGTGGGGACAAAGACAAGGTCTATCAAAATCAAGAAGTAAGAAGTATCAAGTGCTATAACTATGATAAAAAGGGTTATGTGAAGAAGGATTATTGGAATTTGAAAGGTTCCAATCCTTAATAAGATGTTACAAGTACTTCAAATGATGGAAACACTCTATATAATGAAGCGGCGATGACTAGCACACAAAAAAAAAAGATTTTCTGATGTTTGGCTCTTTGACACAACAACTACTTGATATATGACCTCTCAAAGAGAATGGTTCTCTTATCGTGAACCTTTCTTTGGAAGATTTATGTTCACAGTTGATGGTCATCCTTTGAAGATTGTTGGTATTATAACCATTAAATTAAGGATGTACGATGGTACAATCCACACCATTTAAAATGTACAATATATAGAGGGCTTAGATAAAAATCTACAGTCTTTAGGAATGGTAGATGATATTAGGTGTAGGGTCAAAATTGAAAATACGATTATAAAAATAATTTGAGGCACGCTTGTACTAATGAAAGCACAAAAGATAGCCGTAAACTTGCATATGATGATGGGAGAGATTTTACAAGAAGTAGAAGTATGTGTTGCTTCAAATGGTTTAAGTGGGTTTAAGTGAAAAATCTATGATGGTATGGTATTGCAAACTTGGATATATATCTTAACAAGGAATGAAAATTCTAGTCGAACAAAAGCTACTACCTAGCCTCACAAAAGTATCTTTACCTTTTTGTGAGCATTATGTTACAAGCAAGCATCATTATATAAAGTGAAAATGCCCTTGGGGGGGGGGGGGGGGGGATGAATAGGGCTATCGAACAAAAACCAAAACTTAAAAACAAATAAGTAAAACTGAAAGAATGTTGAGAAAGAAGAATGATGAACGCAAGTATTTAAGGAGCTCGGATTCTCAACAATCCTACGTCTCTACCTAACTTTTCCCCAAGTTAGGATTTTGAATCACCACAATCTATTCCCTTAGATTGATTTTTACAACTTGAGTTTTAGGCTCAACTCAAACCTTACAACTTCAGTTTTCAAGGCTCACTCAACAATAAATTCACAAGTGTTTTAAAGGCTTACACTAAAACCAAATTCCTAAGTGTTTTAATGGCTAAACACTTAAACCAATTCCTTTAGAATAGAACCTCACTTCCCTTTTCTTTGACCCCAGAAAATAGAAGAATAAGAATTTCTATTCTAACAATCACCAAACTCTCACAAGAGTTTATCAAATACAATAATGAATTAAAGAGAATTTTGAGCTTTAATTGAATGCTTGAGAATGTATATATGAGCAATAAGTTTCTTAACCTCTAAATGATCTTCAGAGGTTGTATTAATAGTTGAGCAATTCAATTATAGCTGTTAGAAACAATAATTTTGTTTCCAACAAATTCAAACTTCATTTGGATGAAATTTGGACTTTTAGCTTGCAAAAACACTGGTCCCGGTCGTGATCACACTGATCCTAATCGGGATATTCAAAAATATATCCGTTATAGCCATTATACACTTTTTTCGGTCATGACTGAATTGATCCTAATTGGGATCACACTGGTCCCAGTCGAGACATTAGCCCAAGATATGTTCTAGAATATTTCTTCAATTTGGTGCAATTTTGGTCCCGGTCGGGACTTGCATGGTCCCGGTCAGGACTTGTATGGTCCTGGTCGGGATCATGACTTTTTGATATTTAAGAAGATTGAATAAGCCTTATCATTCTTCATTAAAGTTTTAGGTATTTGTCTTAGCTTTCCATATCACTTTTAATCACTTCAATTTGACATCTTTAGCTCAAGATATTGTTGAAACTAAGAGCTACTCATATTGAAATAAAAACTACATATGTTGATTTTAACTAAAGATTTTCAGACCTAAATGAATTCTTATTTTAACAAGTAATATCAATTTAGAAGGCTTGTGATGTCTACTTCAAATGTTAAGAAGACAACTTTCTCATTTGAAAAGTCTAAGACTTCCAAAATCTTCCTAGAATCCTGAAGGTCGATTTAGCCCGAAAGCACGCTTAGCTTCATTTTGATTTTCATTATAGTCCTAGCTTATACACACTTAAACAAACATGTTAAATGCTCAAAATCAAGTTTATAAAAATCAAGATTTATTATTGCTAAGGTCAACAAGCTTCAATTTTTACAAGATTAAAACAAAAGTTTTAAGGACAAGCTAAAAGTGTGGAAAATTTGAGTTGAAAGTTAATGAATTTTTTTTATTTTCTTAATTTAACTAATCCGCACGCAAATATAAATAAAACACACAAACATAAAATATAAAAACCTTATCCTAATATTTGATATCCTCCCCCACACTTATCTATGGCATTGTCCTCAATGACAAAAATATTAGAATTAGAAAAATAAAACGAGGACTTCCCTAGTCAGCGTTTTCTTCCTTTTATGCTCTCTCCAAATGTTGGGTGACTTACAAAATAAAATAACAAAAATAAAGAAAAATAAAAAGTGAAAAATAAACTAGAAATAAAAAAATTTAAACAAAACAAGTTTAAACAGAAACACGTTGGGTTGCCTCCCAACAAGCGCTAATTTTAAGTCATTACCTTGACCCCTTGAATATGTAGTATCACAGGTGCAATCGAACATGAGGAAGTGTTCTGGGAAGCATCTTCCTTTTCTTTCTTTTTCTAGGCTCCCTTATGCCTTGGTAATAAAGTGCGGACTCCACATGCCAAATCTTTGGTTCTAGAATTGCTTGAAGAATATAAGGCTTTTCATACAGGTTCTCAGACAATCCAACACTTTTCATGGATTCCTCGTATATGACTGTAATAGGCTATGGAACATATTCATTTTTACTTATTGATAGCTCTTCTTCATCCCATGTAGCTTCAAGGATTGTTATATTTTTCTCATCAAACTCATCTTGAAATTGAGTTGAATGACTTTGTACCTCATCATCCTTGATGTCTATAGACTGATTCTTACATTTTGAGATTTCTTAAATTTCCTCAGTGATAATCTCTTCTTACTCATCATGGCACAACTCAAAAGTGACTTCCTCATTGTGACCAAAAGTGTTCTCATCATCCCACATACTTTCTCTTTGTGCTTCTTGCAATTAGCAATCCATGGGAGTACACATTTGAAATTTTTGGAGGCATGCTTTTAGACTTTCTGCAATTTGATATAATTGCAAATTGATTTTCTTGAAATTCTCCTCATGTTGCCTAAGACTCTCCTTATGTCTGTGGTTTTTCTTGGTTTGTGCTTGAATGAATTTCTTTAACTTGTCATCCAAGTATTGTTATTTGATCTTCTTTGTTTCTTGAATGAAATTTTCAAACACAACCTAAAGATTTGACTTAGGTTCTTATTGATTACTCTAAGTGTGATCTATACAACTGCTCTAAGATGGGTTGTAATGAGGTGATGGAGGTGAATATGAATAATATAGGCAATATGCCCCGTTGTGGTTCTCTCCACACCAATTACAAATTTGAAAATAAGATGGAAAATGATTAAATTGCATATGTTCTACATGATATACATGATCACATGTATTGTATCTCAAAAATTGATAAGAAAATTCATCATTATCCATGATGAATTATATGCTAGTCTAATGAAAACAAAAAAAACGTGTTAATATTAGTAATGCCTTTCCCTAGCAACAGTGCCAAAAACTTGTTTACATAACTCTGCAAGTGTACAAATCGTGACAAGTAATAAAGTGATAAGTAGAGTATTGTTCCAACTAGGAAAGGGTACTAAGTACTAACTGTCAATCAATTTTTCCTAGCTAGCACAAATTAAATTAAATTAATTAAAATAAACTATCTACTCTAATAATTCAATTAAATCAATAGGGATAAACTAGAGATTAGGTTTGTTTCACTAGTTAGAATTTGAATTACAGAATTAAATTCAACTATTTCATTGATCACAATCAAGGGTAAACTACTCTAAATTACCTAATGTCTCTTTCGAGATCATTTAAGCATGCCAAAACTAATTACTGCCTATTTTTATAGTTAAGACAATTAATTAGGGCTCATTAAGTTTCTTAGCAATTTATTGATCCCCGAAGGATTCGTTTACTTTCGTGATCGAGGTTCCTAAGTCTTATGAGTTATAAGCTAGTAAATTACTCAACTTTTGTTGATAGCAATTTACCCATAAACATGCAAACAATCAGGCCCTTAATTGAATACAAGACATCAAGCACAACTCATAAAATTTATTGAAAATCAAATCATTAATAAGAAATAAAAATCCCAACAAGTCTAACTAGCTACTCCAAAACTAAACTCTAAAGTATAGTTTAGCCAAACATGGCTTTAAAAAAAATTACAAACATAAAATAAATAACAAGAGATTGAAGAAAAAGAACATATAAAACTTGTTTAAGCACGCTTCAGTCTTCAAACCCTTGCTCACCTTCTTGAACTCTTGTTTTGTAGTTTTTGGTGTCTAATCCCCTTCTAATAGCTCTCTTGTATCCCTTTTTACTAGCTAGGTTTCATGGAAAACCTACTTGCACTTGAATTCTCACAAAGAAAGTTTTCTCTACTCAACATAGCTTCCAGCATAGCCATGTCACGTCCTACATTTTTCGGCATGGTTTCCAGCATGGCGTGTGTGATCTCATGTTGAACTCTCATGACATCTTCAATTTGCACAGAAGAGGGCATGGCTTTGAGTGTGGTTGTGCGCTATCCGATGCTGTGACTATTTCAGGTCTAGAAGAAGACACAGGATCCAGTATGATGTGTCACAAGCCATGCTGTATTGATTAGGCTTTTAGAACAAAACATGGGCACAAGCACGCCATGATATAGCCCACGTTGCACCAGTCCTTGATTATTTTGGAGTTCCTTTCTGGACTTACCTACAAAAAGGGAAATATTTATTAGAATTGAGTAAAAACCCTAATTTAATCAAAACTAAATTGAAAACAATAAAAACTAAATTAAAGTCCTAAACCAAAATAAATTCTTATTTAGACTTAACTTCTACCCAAATAGTACTAACTATTTATTCAAAATTCATTAAAATTCAACTTAAGAACATGTATAAAATTACACACAACAATCTGTTTATTTTCAGAATGTCTATTTTAGTTTTCTATTCTGCTTCAGCATGTCTGTTTCAATTTTTTGTGCTATAACAATTTGTTGTTTGTTATTTCTCTAATTATTTTCTCTTTTTACTATACAACTTGCAACTGTTTGAGTTAAAAACATTAGTTGAACTCCAAGCTAATAACCTCTATGTTTAATGGTAGCAAATCCAGTCACCCCAATTCTAGTAAATTTTTATTTTTTGAAGTAAATTTTTCAGTTTACATTAACTATGATGTTGATTAATTTAACAAATCTACTCTAATTTTACAAGGACTATAATTGTCAATAAAAGAAAATCATCAACTAATTCAGATGTTGCTCCTATGCCATCACCTTCACAAGACAATAGTTGCATGCCTCATTCTGCCTCAATAAACACTGTTGCCTCTAATCCACTTGCAAGTCAAACAAAAGGTAATCAATAATCTGTTGATCCTTCTATGAAAAAAATAGGTCTGGAGTTTGGGTCCATCTTAAAAAATAAAAGAAATAATCATTCATTCACATCATAATAAACTAAATAAAAAGGAAATAATCTAAAATAATAAAAAGCATCTAAGCAAATAGACAAATAAAAACACTAATAATAATGTCTGATTTCAGTGATTAATTAGAGCGAATACCTCAAGTGATTCTCAATATATCACCCAAATTGAGTAATTAATCACAAAATCATTAGTATTATTTGCCCAAATGATTGTATGAATGCAAGTGATTAAATAAATAAATATGCAAAAATAAAGTGAAGAAATATATTTTATTAAATATTGACTATTAAATTAATGAAATAAAATGAGATAAAATAAAATAGAATAAAGGATAAGAAGCATATTTTTAATATGACCAAAATAAACTATTTGCAAAATAAATATTGAAAATTATATTTTGAAAGCAAAAGATTATTCACATGAAAAAATCTATATTTTTATATTAAAAATATAAAATATAGATATATGTCAAAATAAAAATTTAGAAAATGTGAGGCAAATTTTATATTAAAAATATCAGCTTTATAATAAAAATATAAATTTTATATTCAAAATATAAACTTCACATTAAAAATGCAAACTTTATATTAAAAATATAAATTTTACATCAAATAATTAATTTTGACATGAAAAAATGGTAAAAATATGAACTTGATAACAACAATATGGATTTCAAGAATAAACTAGAATCTTTACAATAAAAATGTAAAATTTAGCATAAAACATTACAAATTCAATAAAAATACAAACTTTAATATAAAATACAAATTTTAATATAATAAATCAAGAATAAAATAGAGAATATAATAATATTAAAAAATTTGCCCAAAAGTCCTCAAAAAATTCAAAAATGATTAATTTATAGAAAAGTTGGATCCACATAAGAACCTACACGTGTGGATAAGAATTCACACACGTGGTTCACACAACCCACGCTCGTGGTTTTAAATACTCAATCCATGTACATGGGTTGTCGAATCACGTGAATTTTTTAAAACTCACGCGTATTCGTTAGCTTCACTGTGTTTTCAGGTCGATTTTGGATCATTTTTAAAATATTTAAGATTTTAAGGGGTCTTTTGGACCCACTAAATCTGGTTTAGTGAGTTCTTTAGGGTTCTCGAGATTTTCTGGATGTTTGAGCGTGATTTGGGCTCCAAATTGGTGAATCGAACCTTAGAAACTTTGATTCAGCTTCTTAAAGTTTTAGTTCAAGATTTTTGAGTCCCAGTTTTGTATCTAAGGTCTGGTTTTTAAAGTAGAACCTTTACTAGGATGTTTTAGAAAAAGGTTTGGTCTTTGAACTCCCGGTTCAACAATTCAGATTTTCGATTCAAGTGTTCAGATGTCTGATTCACTAATTTGAATGCTCGATTCAAGGTTTTGGAGGTTGGAACTTTTAGAAGGATATTGTGGATAGTTTTTTGCAAAATTATCCTCTATCTAGTAGATAGGAACTTTTATCATTGAACCACTTTTAGAGAATTGTTGAAAATCGGGTGTCTACACCAATAATATAGATAATTTTTTGTTTTAAATAAAGAAAAGACTTGCTCTTAGGCTAACTAGATAGTTCTTGGATAAGGACTTGATATCTTGTTGTGGTTTTCAACGACCCATGACAAGATATGCAACATTTTAGGGATGATAAACACTAAATTATGGACACCACTTGCTTGATATATCTCCAAATCCAAGAAGATACAGAAGGGCTATTTAATTAATTTAACTAACTTGGACAAATGATCATAATTAGTGTAATAAACAAAAGGAATTAGCTTAATTTGTGCCCCCCATTAGTGTATAATATATGCAAAAATATATATATATTTGGATTGATGGGAACAAGACAATTGGTATAAATAGCTATACCATAACTAGGGACCATTATAGTTAAAAGATGAAATTGCTCACTTTTATATACATAGTCAAATGGGTAGATAGTGGATATAGTCACCAACAAAAAATCCAAAAGCTCCAAAAAAGATTAATATTAAATTAGACCTCAACAATTCAATTACTAATGCAAAAGTTTTTTTTTTATATAGTTTTGTCCTATTTAGGATGCACTAATCCTCTTGGGCAGAGAGGCAGCATCCACTAAATAATGTCACAATTTGATTGACAAATAAATTAGTGAAAATTTCATGATCATGGAAATAGCCATGCAAATCAAATCAATTCAGTGTGTTCTCAATAATTCAATAAAATAAAATTCTTCCCATTTACAAGTTGATGCAAAAATGAACTGGAAGAATAGGTATTGGATTTTGAAGCATAAATTATCTGCGCATGCTTCATTACTAAGGATTTAGCCAATAATTTTGCAAGAAATTGTTGTCAGCACATCCAAAATTGGCTAAAATAATATATGTCGGTGCTCAAATGGTGCATATCAATATATATATATATATATACACACACACATTTTTTTTTCTTTTTGCTTTGGAGAATTTAAATATAGAGTTTTTGTCTTATGTAAAATGTTATTAATTAGAAACAGAAAAATTGTTTAATTTTTGAATAATAATTTCTATAAATTTTATTTTGTTATAAAGCAAAATCACATGAAAAAAAAATTGTTATGTAAATAAATAAATGTCATTTGGTGGGAAAAAATAAAAATAATGTTGTACTGCAATTAATTTATGAAGAAATTAATGTCAACTATTAATGAATAGAGTGATATCAATTTTAGTAGAGACTTTTCTGAATTTCTTGTGTTGAAATATGTATTTTTTTTTTGAGTAAAAAGAATGAATTGATCATTTAAAATAAAAACATTTTAAAATTTAGTAAGTGTCGACAATGAAACGAGAAAAGTTTAAAAATTGGCGATATACATTTACAGAAATTTGATAGTTAATTTTAAAGTCTATTTTTTAAAATTATTTTGAGACCTTTTTCAATTATTAGAGTCTGGCCGGTTTCAAATTTGTTCACTTGTTGATTTTCTTTTAAAAAGTAAATTAAGTAAATATTTAAAATATGAGCATATTTGCCGCCATGTTGGGTAATACAATTAAAAAAAATTGCCAAAATTCTTTTGAAAAAATAAGTAATGTAAGCGTTGGTGTGTTCATGAGCTACTCAAAATAAGCTAAGAACATATTTTATATTGATTTGATATTAATTGTGTTGAATCAAGATGGAGCACAATAAGTGAGAGAATTTGGATTTCATAGTTTAGAAAAAAAATATATTATAAATATTATGGATTTATCCAACCTATTCATCAATTAAAAATATAAAAAAATAAATTTATTATTTGAACTCAGTAAGGATTCGCTTGATATGTATATATTTTAAAGAGAATTACGCTGCCGTACTGTTCAATTTTCAACAATATTGAAATTGGGCAAAATCAACTCAAACCAGTTCATTTTAAACGAGTTTAAATTTGAGTTTTAATTGTTACAATCCAGTTCCAACTTGTTTATTTGGCATGAAATTGAAGTCATGCGGATTAGTTCATGAAGACTCAAAAATAATCAATTACATGGATCCCAAGTGTAGTGTGGGTCTAGAACTTGTCTAGCTAAGGTAAATTTTCATCCAGCTGCAAGCCGATAGCCCACTTGGAAACTGAGGATTTCAACTAAAGACGAGAAGAGCTAGTTGTGCATATTCGAAGTTGTGCCTGTTTTGTTATTTGCTTCTTCTGGTCTTTGATTGATAAGTTACTTCACCTAGGAAATTTTACTTTAACATGTCAAGAATAATATCTATTAGAATTTATTTATATTATTTGTTTAAATATAAATTAATGATTTAATAATACATTTTTGTATAAACGGTTACAACTTTACTTGAAAAGTTATAACTTTAGGAATTGAATAGCTATTAATTTGGGTAGTTATTTTTATTCTTAATTACTCTTGTATAGAGTTTGTTAATTAGAGAATGAATAAGATACAAGAAAGATCAAAACAAAAAATTCTATTATTCCTAACAAAATTTCTTTCACTATTTGCTAAGTGCAAGAAATTATAAAGGTTTGTCGTATCCACTAAAACAATTTGCATATTCTCCCATAGCAAAATTCAGGAAGGAGTGGAGGCAAATTTCACTTCTAGGAAAGCGATTATCAATCGTGTTTCAAGCCTAGTTTTTTCTTGTGTTATTGTTCTTCTTTATTTCTTTATTTTTCTAACAATCTAAAAGCGAAATTTTTTCTTTTTTCTTGTTATCCTACAATGGAAAACAACAAAGTTTCATTGATGAATCAAGACTTTGTTCGTCTTGATCGTTTTGATGGAACAAATTTTATGCGATGGAAAGATAAATTGAAATTCTTACTTACTGCATTAAAAGTATTTTATGTCTTGGATCCCAATCTTTCCCATATTCCTTCACCAACTGATAATGATACTGAAACAGTGATAGCCTTAAGAAAGAAAATGGAGGAAGATGAAATTGTGTGTAGAGGCCACATTCCTAATGCCTTGTCCGATAGATTATATTATCTCTACACAAATGAAAAATCTGCTTTGGCAATCTGGAATGCATTAGATTTCAAGTACAAAGTTGAGGAGGCAGGTATGAAAAAGTTTCTCATCTCTAAGTAGTTTGAGTATAAATTTAATGATGATATGCCTATTTTGTAACAAGTACATGAATTACAAGTGCTAGTAAATCAATTGAAGGCTGCAGAGATTGTAATTCCTGAACCTTTTCAAGTTGGTGCAATTATTGCTAAATTGCCTTCATCTTGGAAAAGTTATAGAAAAAAACTTCTTCAAGATATCGAGGATTATACCTTAGAAGAATTACAAAAATATCTTCAAATCGAGGAGGAATCGAAGGTGAGAGATAAGAATGAAAATTCTTATGACAATAATAACAAGGCAAATGTGGTGAATAAGCCTTCAAATACACCAAACAAAGGCAAACAAAATCAAGGAAATTTTCTTAGTCCTAAAAAGAAACAAGGAAAGTTCACAAAGTCCAATAAAAGAGGTTGTTTTGTTTGTGGAAAACCTGGTCATTATACTAGAGAATGCAGGTTAAGAAAAATCCAACAATCAAAAGTCAATGTCTTGCACCAAAGTGATGACATTATTGTTGTCATTAGTGAAGTTAATGCAATTCAAGGAAAGATTTCTGGTTGGTGGTATGATACATGTGCTGCAGTCTATGTTTGCTATGATAAATCTCTCTTCAAAACTTACAAAGAAGTTAATGATGGACAAGAAATTTCAATGGGAAATGAAAAAAGGTCCAAAGTACATGGAATTGGAATTGTTGATCTTGTATTTACTTCGGGCAAGAAAGTGATTCTTACCAATGTACTCCATGTTTCTTATATGAGTAGAAATCTTGTGAGTGGAGATTTATTATGCAAACCGGGTATCAAATCGGTTTATGAGTCGGGAAAGTTAATATTATCCCAAAATGGTATATTTGTTGGAAAGGGCTATTCTTATGATAGAATGGTCAAGTTGTGTACTATACTTGATAATTCTTGTATTTTTTATAATAATAAGAGTGATGTTTCTGTTTACATGTTTGATTCAATTTCTTTATAGCATCAAAGATTAGGACACATTGGCTTAAATTCTATGAAAAGAATGATTAAATGTGGCATGATATCTTGTAATGCTAATGACTTCCAAAAATGTGAATTATGTGTTAAGTAAAAGATGATTAAAAAGCCATTTAAAAGTGT
>CATIWM010268918.1:0-11360 GCA_949671775.1 Mallotus repandus
ATATATATATATATATATATATAAACATAGAGAGGGGAACAGAGGAAGAGAAGAAACGTGAGCGTGAGGAAGACGACAGAGAATGAAAATCACTTAAGGATCTACGGAAGAGAATGAAAGTAAATAAACAATTTCATGGACAAGAAGCTAGTGTTTTCTTGGAGAGGTGGTCGTGGGTGTTGCTGATGGAAGCAGCGGTGGTTTTTATAATTTTTTTTTTTACCAAAGTGGTCTTTATAATTTAAAAATGATTTTTTTTTTATCTCAATTCCTTTCATGATGGCCACATCACTTGCATTCCAAACGGTGTTAATTTTGAAATCATCTACCATTAATTGAGGGGCCAAAATTATAGGACAACATAATATTTATGTTTAAATGGTAAAAAAAAATGAAAATGACTTATGTGCTCCTCAGCCAAAACATTAAGGGAGTAAATGCACCTTTGCCCATAGAAGTGCAAACCCAATTAGGAAATAAAAAATTATAAATCTGGTATCTGCACTTTAATATTTTTTTAAATATCTAATTTTTTTTAATCAAGTGTATAAATTTTTTTAAATATAACAAATAAGTGATTTCGACTGATTTCATGATAACTATACATTTAGTTGGACTAACATTCTACACAATAGACTATTACGTCTTCAGCCACTTATGCAATTTATTAGAATGTACAAATTACCTCCCAGCTTATTTGACAAATTAAAATTAGAATTTATTTAAAAACAGCATGAAAGTCACAACAAAAGAGACGCCCCTTCTTCGATCTTCTCCTTCTTCTTCACAAGATTCCAGAAAAAATAAAGAACCAAAAAATTAGAAGAGATCTTTGGTCTATAGAAGTCAATATCATAACAAATATCATTGTTCATAACTTGAATTAATTGCCATTTGAAGAGCAACACCTCCCAGAACACTTGCCAATATGATTACCCTTCCGTTGCTCTTCCCTCAAGACTCGCCAGCAGGAGGTTGTGTGGAATTTGGGAGTCCAAAATTGTCAAAAAATCAAGCCTCTTTCAGCATAAAATGATGCACATTCAGGTAAACTTCTTTGAGTTGATACATTCTGGAGACAATTGCTAACAAGAGAGGCATTGTCAGGCACAAAATCCAGGACCCTCCCTTCGAAGTAATTACCGAAAAGATCAATAAAATTGAACCTTCTGAGAATAGGCCTGAGAACTCCATAAAAAAATTCCCAAACACATTTAATTCTACAGTAGTGGCATTAGCATTCTTGGCAACATTAGGTAGAAAACCAGTGAAATTGTTGCCAGAGATATCAAGAAAGCTCAATGAAGGAATTATCCAAAGAACCCGAGGAACAGAACCAGTGAAATCATTGTTCTTTAAAATCACAAGCTGCAATTGACTTTATGCGGGAAACAAGTTGGCAGACGATGAACCAGGAAGCATAATGTTCCCAATCAGCATTCTCTTCAACCATCTCTTTCTCTTTTCCTCTTTTTTTTGCTCATCCCTACTCTTAACATTATTATTATAATTCTCAATCGGTTGCCCCTATTCTTAATAGTTCTATAACTGACAAATCATAGACCAACCTCTACAGATCATATCTCAACTCCTCTAACCACATATTCTCTGTATTACTTTCCTGCTACTGTTGCTGCCGTATTTTTCGTCCATCATCCTTTATGTCTCCACCAACTCGAACATTGAGGCCATAAGACACATTACTATGCTCATCAGTGGAATCATGGACAACCTCAAAAGTTAAAGGCAATTCATAATCTTTAATGAGGTTATTTTTGTCCTTTGAATAATGCAATATATGTGGCACATGACATGACTAATAATTGGGATAAAAGTGAGCCATGTTTAATCAGACTTAACATCCAATCTGCTTGAGATGGGCCAGAAATACTACATTGATATGTATTTCTATAGTTTAGTCACTTGATTGTTAAAAAAGGTTAGACACTAAAACAAAAAATATTAAAAAACTGAGACACTAAACTTGCAATTTTTACTTAGGAAATAAAAGGATAAGAACCAACATCAATTATCATGCGCTACTTTTATCAATCTCATTCGTCGTAGCATATGGCTGCAACAGTCAACACAACTCATAAAAAGAAAGAAATTAACACAATCAAGACCTACTAAGTAGTTAGTTAAGTGAATAACAAAATACAAACAAATATTTAACTAATATACCAGCAACGAGTAAAACAGGAGTTGCATTCTCACAAGCAGCTTTCATTTTAGCAATACCTTCGCAATCATCAAACTGATGTTTGCTGGAGATTTTTTATTTTGAAGCAGCTCTTATTCTCTATTCCTCAACAAAAAGAAATTAAAAACAACAGTTAAACCAAAAGCAAAATATGCTTACATCAAATTAATGTATATTACCTTCTGATTCTCATGGCTTCCTATAAACCAGATACCTTCTTCGAGAAAACGACAAGGCTTTTCAAATGAGTACCTGAATGGAGGATCAATTGATATCAAGTGTAATCAACAGAAAATAGTGGTAATCAATCAGTGCATTTAAATTGAACTATTGATTAACCGTTAACTATAATTAGATAATGATTTATAAAATGGTTTCTTAACTCTACTTGTATATATAAAAATATTTGCACGAAGGACTCCATTTTATTTTAACTGTTAAAAGAGTGGCTAAATTATATAAAAATCCGTAATTGGAGGGCTTAAATATAAAAAGAACAACTTGGGGAGTCTTTAACATAAAAAATTATAGAATTCAGAGCGCTTAAATATGTGTTTTTTTCTAAATTAAAAATAAAATAAACAAACAAAAATTTCATGGCTTCTAGATCAAGACTAGGGTATATTCAAACGAGCTGTTTTAATTTGAAATGAAAACTTATATTAACAAAAATGATCAAAATTTGGTTAAAGTGTCTTATACCTTAAATCACTCCACCAACTTATTGTTAATGTTGTCGAATTCCTCGATCAATTAAACCTCTATTATTAAAGAATGCAAAATTAGAAATTCATACCAGAATTTATCAACACTATTATGTAACAACTTATCGTTAATACTTGATTACATTCCCCTATATAAAAGGCCTTTGTTAGTCTTGAATCTAAAGCATACCTAAAACAAAAGCAGAACAACATTGTTAACGTGTGGGTTGGTACTTAGCAACAAAAACAAGAGCGATGAGGGGAGCTTCTTTCTTCCTTATGTTTTGTTTCACATTTGTTCTCTTGGGTTTTGTCCAGGCAAGTGATCCTAATTACAAGGATGCATTAGCAAAATCCATCTTGTTCTTTCAAGGTCAGAGGTCAGGGAAGCTCCCCACTTCACAGAACATTACTTGGAGGTCCACTTCAGGCCTTTCTGATGGCCAACTTGCCCATGTGTGTCCCAATTTCTTTGCCTTCTTCACTTTTTTTTTTTTTTTCAACTTGTCAAGTCTATTTCATTTCTTTAAAGAAAAAAAAAAAAAAGCAAATTACATTTTCTCTCCCAAAAATTTAATCTAATTTTTACTCTCCTCTCTCTTATTTGAAAATTGAATATTTATCTCCTTAACTTTTAATTCCGCTAAAACTTTCCTCGTTCCATTAATTTCTTAATAAATATGACATTTTACTCCATCTAGCTAGTTTATAAAAGCTAACATTTTAACTCTTTTATTTTAGAGTCCTTCTACAGTACAAACTTATGTATCTATATAAATGAAATTGTTTTAAAATTTAAGGATTAAATTGTTTTATTTTCATAAAATAGAGGGAGATAAATGTCATTTGATATAATTAAACTAATGGAAAAAGTTAATGGAATTAAAAGTTAGGGACATAAATATTTAATTTTCAAACAAGAAGAAAAAGAGTATGAATTAGGTCAAACCTTAGTGAAAAATGCAATTTGCTAAAAAAATTACTTTTAGAACACTTGTGGGCATGAGAAAATATTACTTTCTTGAAAATATTTATTGGAATTTTGAACTATTTGTTATTTCTGAATAGGTGGATTTGACTGGAGGCTACTATGATGCTGGAGATAATGTGAAATTCAACTTCCCAATGGCCTTCACCACCACAATGCTTTCATGGGGAGCTCTAGAGTACGGCAAAAGAATGGGACCTGAACTGCAAAATGCAAGGACCGCAATCCGTTGGGCTACGGACTATCTTCTCAAATGTGCCTCAGCCACTCCTGGCAAGCTCTATGTTGGTGTTGGTGACCCTAATGTTGATCATAAGTGCTGGGAGAGGCCTGAGGATATGGACAGTGTCCGAACTGTTTACTCTGTCTCTCCAAGCAACCCAGGTTCTGACGTTGCAGGGGAGACAGCTGCAGCCTTGGCTGCTGCTTCAATGGTTTTTCGAAAAGTTGATCCGAAGTACTCAAAGTTGCTATTAACTACTGCTAAGAAGGTTATGCAATTTGCAAATCAATATCAGGGTGCTTATAGTGACTCACTTGGTTCAGCAGTCTGCCCATTTTATTGCTCATACTCTGGCTACAAGGTAGGAATGCTTGATAGCCTGCAAATTGATATCTGGGTGCTTGTCTCGACTGTGGGATGTTAATTAAACCTTAATTCATATTGCAGGATGAGCTATTATGGGGAGCAGCATGGCTGTTCAGAGCTGCAAATGAAACGTACTACGACAATATCATGAAATCTCTGGGAGCTGGTGACCAACCGGACCTGTTCAGCTGGGACAATAAGTATGCTGGTGCTTATGTACTCTTATCAAGGGTAAGCCGCCGCAACGTTTGTATCTATTTAATTTTTAGCTTTCTGTACATAATCTATCAACAGAATCTATATATTTCCCTGCAACTAAAATAATAATTTATTCTCTGCAGCGTGCTATACTCATCAATGACAAAAATTCTGAGCAATACAAAGTTCAAGCTGAAAATTTCATGTGCCGGATTCTGCCCAACTCCCCCTCTACAACAACAAAATACACACAAGGTGGAATAAAATTTTACTAATATTTTTTTATTCATCTGTAAATTAATTTTTAAAAATTTTTGTGCGGTAGTATAAGATAATATTTATCCTATTAAATCGCAGGTGGATTGATGTACAAACTACCTCAAAGTAACCTACAATATGTAACATCAATAACATTCTTGCTTACTACTTATGCCAAGTACATGAAAGCAGCAAAGCACACTTTCAACTGTGGCAATCTCTTAGTTACTCCAAATTCCCTCCTAGATGTTGCAAAAAGACAGGCAAGTGACGACTTTACTATTTAATTATGATAATTTCACTATGTACTTAATTCTTTTAAGTTTAATGAATTGGCATGACTTGTAATGTTATAGGTGGACTACATACTTGGGGTGAATCCATTACAAATGTCATACATGGTAGGATTTGGGCCACATTTTCCAAAGAAAATTCACCACAGGGGATCTTCATTGCCATCACTTGCAAGTCGCCCACAAGCTCTAGGTTGTGATGAAGGTTTACAAGCCTTCTTTAATTCTCCAAATCCTAATCCTAACATCTTAGTCGGAGCGATCGTAGGGGGTCCCAATGATAGCGATGGTTTCCCAGATGATCGATCTGATTATAGTCATTCAGAACCTGCTACTTATATCAATGCTGCCATAGTAGGTCCTTTGGCATACTTCGCCGGAGATGTCAGGGGTTAATGCTAGTTCTTTGCCAGTTATCCTTGTACATATATCTATGTCTTATCCCAAATGTATGGTGGGCTAAGAACTTTGGTTAGTTCGTTATCTTGGACTCCGTGCTTAGTAATTTAGGAAGTTAACTTGAAAAAAAAAAAATCCTAAATTCTAATACCATTCAAATGAGATTAAGTTCCTCCTATTATAAAGTTGCCTTTTAAAATTTAAGTGAGAACTTTTCTATTTTTATCTTGTTTTATTGTATTATTTTATCTTATGTTCATATTCAGTCATATAATTTTTTAAAAAAAAACACTGAGTAATTTTATCTGATGTTCCTATTCAGTCATATAATTTTAAAAAAAAAACACTGAGTGAGGAATTCATAACAGTCAAACTGTTTACATATTAGAAAAAGAAATTTAAGCATGAAATGATAAAAAAAGAAAAATGCTATCATCATTAGTTATGAACTGCTTTTAACAACTTGCAGCATCAACAGATGATATTTTATAATAAGAATGTAGAATGTGAGTAAAATCATTTCAATCTTTTCCTCAACTTTGCGCCAAAAGCAAAAATCCAAGTCACTATCAAAGATTTAAGTTAAAAATAATAGGGATAAATACATAAAGGCCATCCAAATTTTTTATTTTTACTATTTTGGGTTTTCGAATAATTTTTTTAAAAATATAATTAGGTGTTTAATGGTGTCTCTAACACATTTACAGGTTAAAGTGTTATATGTATATATATACTTTTGTTTTACTTTATTTTTATCACCATTGAAAGTGTATTTTATTATCTAATGGTGTTTATTAAGAAAGTGTAATTTAGTTTGTAAATGTAAAAGTTAGTGTTTTGTATGTATATTGATTAATAATCAGTAAAATATGCAGCCCTATTTTATACATGTAGTGTAGCAAGAATGATTACAAAGATTAAACATCACAAAACACTGGAGATAATGACAGTAAACAAGAAAACAGAAAATAGTTGCTATCGCTTATTGGCTAACACCATCCGACAATCTGATGCCGGAGCAGGCTAAACATGGAGTAAAGGTCGAAGAAGAAGGAACCACTGTGTAGGCAACGACTTGGTAAATGCATCAGCTAATTGATCTTTGGATGAAAGGAAATGAACATCAAATTATCCCGATGCAACCTGTTCGCGAGCAAAGTGAAAATCCAGCTCCACATACTTTGTACGTGCATGGAAAATAGGATTAGAGGACATTTACACTGCTCCGATGTTATCACACCAAAGCGTAATCAGTGTAGGTGAAGGAAAGCCGATCTCATTGAGCAAGGAAGATAGCCATACAGCCTCCGAAACAGCATTCGTATTGGACTTGTATTTGCTCTTAGTAGAGGAGAGAGTAATTGTTTGCTGCTTCTTGGCTGCCCATGAAACAAGATAGGAACCAATGAAAATTTTATAGCGACTGGTGGATCTAGGGTTATCAGGACAACCACCCCAGTCGCTAACCATAAAGCAAAACATTGCTAAATTAGGTGATTTGATTATAGAAAGGCCATGCTGAATGGTAGACTTGACTCAGGAAACGTTTAGCAGCCTTCCAATGAACGTCAGTGGGATAATGCATGAACTGACAAAGATAGTTTACTGAGAACGCAATATCTGGTCTAGTCCAGGTAATATATTGAAGTGCACCAACTGTTTGTCTATAGAGATCGCTACCTATAGATTTTGATAAGGGATGTGAACTCGCCATAGGTGTGGAGTAGCGTCACGCATCAACCATGTTGGCCTTGGCTAAGAGATCGGCAATGTACTTTCTTTGGCAAAGAAGGATACCATCGCTTTATTTAAGAACTTCAATGCCAAGAAAAAAAAAGCTTAATGCACTAGAATCACAAACCGGAAAGGCTTTCTTTAGATGTTTAACAAACTGATCAATAACAGTTTGAGATGTACCTGTAATCACAAGGTCATCAACATAGACCAAAAGGAAAAGTTTGACATTAGTATTGTTGAGGAAAAATAAAGAACTATCAACCTTCGAGTCTGGGAAACCCAAGGATAACAAGAAAGTGCTTAATCTTATGTACGAAGAATGAGGTGGTTATTTAAGATCGTACAAGGACCGATGAAGTTTGCACATAAAGGAAGGATGTTATTTATCAAGAAAACTAGTGGGTTGTGCCATATAAACGACCTCCTAAATATCACCATGCAAGAAAGCATTGGAAATATCCAATTTCTGTAGAGACCAGCCATGGTGAACGACAATACAGAGAATAGCTCGAATAGTGTTGGCATTGATGATAGGGTTGAACGTCTCATGATAGGCAATGCCTCTCTGTTGATCATATCCTTTCGCCACTAGCCGTGCCTTACATCTTGCAATGGTCCCAGCCGGGTTCCTATTTATACGGTCGACTCATTTGTTACTAGCAATGTTTGTATGCAGTGGACATGGTACCAAGCTCCAAGTTTTATTCTTAATCAAAGCCTGAATTTCTTCAGACATGGCATCACGCCAATCCTGATAATGGTTATCTAGGGTGAAAGTTGTGGGTTCGGTATGAAGGTAGTCAAGAGAAATAGTGGATATGGGATAGTGAGAGACAGTGTTTGCTTATCGCTTAAACATGGTAGAAGGCCATAAACTCATTAGATGAGTTCGGGCGGGAGTTGGATAATGAGGAAGAGAGGACGTATTTGAGGAAGGATTGGGATAAACAGTATGGTCAACAATGAGTTGTATTGCATTAGGATTGGGAATAGTAGAGGAAACAATAGCTATCGTTTGAGTGATAAACGGCATAGGATCAGAATTAATATTGTAGTTAGGTGAGAAAGGATAAGGTTGTGGGTTAGTAGGAGAAGTGATGGAAATAGAACCATACCTGAGGATAAGTGAGCAAGATTATGATGAGCCATCACCATCCACGGAGAATTAGTCTCACATGTTGCCTCTACTTCCTGCATTTTAGGAGATGAGGAGAAAGGAAAGCATTGTTCATTGAATTTAACATATCTTGCAATGTAAATACGGCTAATACACGTCCATACAATGATGCCCAAAATGATTCGAAGATAAACCTAAATAAACACAAGTTTGAGTGCGAAAAGAAAATTTGTATGGATTATAAGCTCGAAGGAGAGGAAAAAGGGAACAGCCGAAAGTTTTAAATTGATTGTAATTTTGTTGTTTAGTAAAAAGACAAAGATACAAGGATTGATTGTTTAAGACAGATGTAGGCAAATAGGTAATATCTAAAACAGCTTTATCAAAGGCAAAATGCCAAAACTTTAATGGAACATGAGAATGAGCAAGAAGAGTTAAACCCATGTCAACTTAATATCTTATTTTACATTCTACAACTATGTTTTGTTCATGAGTATATGGAAAGAAAATTTGATGATGAATGCCTTGTTCAAAATATTTATGTGATTTCCAATACTCTCCACCCCAACCTGATTGAACTGATTTTATCTTTTTATCAAATTATTTTTCAATAAGTTTTTGGAAGATGACAAAAACATTCAACAAATCACTGTGTTGTTTGATTGGATAGTACTAAGTAAACCTTGTGAAATCATCAATAAAAAAGACAAAATAGTGTTGACCATTACTAGATAAATGAGGAGCAAGACCCCAAATATCCATTACTAGACAAAATAGCCGACCAACTGCCCCTAATTCATCTGCTACAGCTTTAGCTTTCTGAAGTTATTGAGAGAAAGAAAGATCATTTATTTTTTAATTCTTGTAAATCTATATGTAATTGAAGCTGGCGATTTTGTGAAATAGAGCCCAAAGCCTTGGCAAGTGCATTCCCTATTGCAGCAGAGGAAGTAAGACCGATAATATATATATAAGGAAAAATTTCTTCGGAGACAGAGAGGAAAAGGATCCAAGACATAAGTATTTGACCTTTCCGGAACCACTCAATATATTCAGGATTAAGAATGGTAATAGGCCGATTTGTATCGGTTAATTTTTCTTTTGGAGGAATAGAAGTTGTACACTATCAATGTAGTGCATGAGATTTTGATAATTCAGAAGTGGAATGAATTATGTTTTCCAGGCAAAATAGTTTGTATATTTCAGTTTGATTCCAAAAGTATGATCTGTTGTTGTAGTTGGTGGAAAGGGTGTAGAAAGAGTTGTTGATATTTGAGAATTTTGGGAAGTTGAAGAAGAAGATAGCGCAGAGGAGGAAGAATAATATTGGGACGAGGCAGAAGACATAGTGTATCAGCTCTGATACCATGTAAAAGTAAGTTTTTGTATTTATACTGATTAATAATCAGAAAAATATACAACCCTATTTATACATGCAGTGTAGCAAGAATGATTACAAAGATTAAACATCACAAAATACAAGAGATAATGACAGTAAACAAGAAAAAAGAAAACAGTTGCTATCGCTTATCGGCTAACAGTAAAAATCAAAGTAATATATATATATATAGATATTTAATTTGAAAGAAAAATATACTAAAAATTATTAAAATAAAATAAAAGAATTAAACTATTATTATTGAAAAATAAAAATATTAAATTTATTTTTAAATTTACTTGAAAGATAAGTAAAATTTTATTTATTATAATTAAATAATAAAAACAAAAATAATTTTTTAATGAATAAAAATTTTATTTGACAAATCATGAATAAAAAATTAAATTCAACAACTATAATTAATAAAATAAAAATAAATAAATAAATTTTTAGTTTAATATGACAAATAAAATACTTTTTTCATTTATAATATTTTTAAAAATAATTATTAAAATAACAACAAAAATAAAGTTTAATATAAAAAGAAGGGTATTGAAATCAATTTATTATTTAAAATAAAATACATAAACATTTTAACATGTAAAATTTGATAAAAAAATTATTTTAAAATTTTTTTACGGGTTAAGACTTAACTGTAAAAAAAAATTATTCGAATAGCAAAATAGCAAAAGTGAAAAAATTACGACACTATTTTTGCATTTATCCCAAAATAATTTTCAGGGCCATCAACTGTTTAAATGTTAGAAACCATTCTAATAGTTAGAATAGTTATTTATTCTCTAAGGTGCTGCTTTTGTTTGTCAACTGTTTATATATATTAGGAACTATTCTAGGGCTATTTAGCTTTTTGTGGGAAAAAATATCCAAAATTTTCAGTTTGTGGTAATTTTTAAATTTTTTTCATTTTTTATGATATTTTTAACTGAGGTGGAAAGAAAATAATTTATTTATAAGCAAATTACTAGTACCACTAACAAAATGTACATATAGCAGTAATACTGGCAAAATGATCTTGCAATTTTTTTTTACTTTTGTCCATTTCGCCATTTCAACCGGCGAAATGGACAAGTTAATTAAAAAAAAAAGTTAGCCAAGTTGTTGGCCATGCAATGTATTAGTAGTAATAATAATAATAATAATAATAATAATATATTAAATTATAATAATCATTATAATAATAATAATCGTAATATTATATTAAATAATAATAATAATAATAATAATAATAATAATAATATATTAAATTTAAAAAAGTAATAATAATGTTATAATCATTATAATATTAAAATAAAAAAAATTTAAAATTAATAATTTTGCATGGCCAAACAAAACAAATTTTGCATGGCCAAACAAAACAAATTTTGCATGGCCAAAATTGTGGTTATTTTTGAATTTTGAACTTTGAATTTCTTATTTTAATATTTTAATGATTAGAACATTACTATTATTATTATTATGTCCATCACTCAATTGTG
>CATIWM010268966.1:0-12908 GCA_949671775.1 Mallotus repandus
ATAAAATACTGCATTAAATAAAATGAATCAAAATGATGCAAAAATAATAATAATAATTATAACTTTACATTAAAATACCCATTTTTACATAAATGGAGAAAAAGATGCAAAAATGATAAAAAAATGCAAAATGAATGCAAACACTCCCGGATCCAACCCGAACTTCCTCCTCCTTCTACATATCTTATTCACAAACTTCAAATCACCACAAAAATTACAACTTTATCACAATAATAAGTTTTTACAATAAAATGAATAAAAAAAATGCAAGGATGATGAAAAAATAATAAAAATGATAAAAATGAGATAAAAATGATATTTTTAATTAGAAAGTGATTGAGAGATTCTTAGAGGGACCGGGTTATTACCCTAGATGCGTGCTTTGACAAAAATGTGGGTCGGTTTGGTTTAGGTGGTCAACATCTAGTGAGAGAAAGTGATTTTGGTTGAGTGCTTAGGTTAGAGGGGTGCTCCAAGTACTTTAGGAGTGAGAAAAAATGAGAGAGAAGGTGTTGGAACAAGAGATCTCTCTCTCTAGAATCGACTGCCTCAAAAAATGTGCCTCTCTCCAAAAGAGGAAAAAATCAATTTTTTATAGTTTAGCCGAGCTTACCCACGAGCTTGGGTTAATGATCCATGACCTATGTGCATGGGTCACTCGACCCACGTAGGGGCAAATGGGTCATTTTGAACCACGAACTAGGTTAAATGACCCACACTCATAGGTCATTAACCTAAGCTCATGGGTGGACCTCTCCCAATAGGCTTTTCTAGATTTTTTGGGTCATTTTCAGGCCTAAGTTGGCTCCTTTTGGGTTTTGGTATACTTTTGGTATATTTTGGGTTTCTTTCGGGTTTCTTCTCGATCTAAGCACGCTCGAAAAAACTTCCAAATGATTTTTCTCCCTGTCTAATTGAAATGGATCCTTCATCATTCAATTTTTGGGGAACTTTCAAAATTTGAGTATCAACAGTTGCCCCCTGCTTCACATGCGTCGATCAAGCTACCACATGCGTTGATCAAGCTGCCAACTTGTCGATGCATGGGAAGCAAAGTTTGAAAGCCATGTGAGATGTAAAAAATTTTATAAGGGTGCTATGTAACCTTCACCAAGCTACAAAGCAAGGGTGTCGTGTAACCTTTACCAAGTTACAAGCGACGAGTGTCATATAACCTTTACCAAGCCATAAACAACAGGGTGCTATGACCTTTTCCAAGCCATAAGCGGGATGCAAGTAAAAATTTTCTGAGATTTTTTTATGTAATTGTGGTGTTTGTAAAACCATGATGCTATTTTTTATATTGTGATGCATGAGAGTTTCGCTCGCTCGCGCTTTTAGGGGTTTACCTTTACTGGTGAGTGGCACGCACCAGAGGCTTCGAGTTAATCCGGCTACAGCTATCTTACCTTGATGTGATTCTTGCAGTTTCTCCAAGGTTTGATCATCATCCTTTTGCTAAGGATATCCTTGATTACCAAGTGAAAAGTAAGTCTCCCTCATGATCAGAAGGAAATCCATCAAATGAGGTCACTGAGAACTGTGACGCACGAATCGACCTTCGATAACATGTCATTCTCTTTGGAGGTAAATGCTTGATCATACTCATTTCTCTTCTTAGGCATTCCCCATCTTCTGTCACTCAGCATGAATGCTAACAAAGAGTTACTCTTCATTTCTCTTCTTAGGCATTCCCCGCCTTCTATCACTCAGTGTGAATGCTATCAAAGAGTTACTCTTACACAAGGCTTGAGTATTATAGTAGAATGAGTCCTTATTTCTTTTCCCTTTCCTTTTTCTTTATTTTTCTTTCTTTTTTCTTTCTTCCTTTCTTTTTCTTTCCTTCTTTCTTTCTTCCTTCCTTCTCTATTCCTTTTTACATTTAGACCTCTTTTAGGGTTTGACCTAACAATCGCGACCTACCCGATTGTCTCAATTCCCTACAACTTATCTTTTAATAGATTTTCTATCTTTCATGAGGTTGCCAAGCATTAGATTGATTAGAAGTGAGAATCCCAGCTCATAGCTGCATATTATAGTCAAGAAACTTTAAAAATCTTATCAATGTGAGACAGTAACTGTCAAGGTTGACTAGTCTGTCCCTGCCATGTGCCCCCTCTCCAGTGTGAGTACACCTTTGAGAGCACTAAAAATGATGTTCAGAATACAAGTGTATGTATGAATGCATGAATGTATGATTTTATGTGAAAAAAGAATGGGAATAAGGGTCACAACAGACTTTCTTAAGTTTTTAGTGCTTTCTAGGAGTTATTTTTGTCATTTATTATGAATTCTCAATCTTTGTGCATGTCTTAGGTCGATATTTGAGCCTCCAGAGTGTCTTAAGAGCCTTCCTGAGGCTTCAAAGAAATGAAAAGTACACTACGGGGCTTTATCGGGCCTTTGTGGGGTTCGTGGAGCCTGTCCTACACATGTGAGTCAAATGACCCACGCTTGTTGGTCAGGACTCACTCGCGTGGGTGGCTCCTGACCCACGGAGCCATGGGCTATAAAAGGCCCAGTTTTTGCTTTTTTCTTTATTTTCCATCTTTCTTCGCTCTCTCCTCCCTTCAGATTCTTTGGACTTTAGTTGTTTTTGCTCCAAATTTACCCATACAAGGAGGTGAAGGCAGTTTTGAGGATGTCTACCCTAACCTCACATTCGACTTTGAGGATCTCGACTTAGAGGGTGTGGGACACTAAAAATGATGTTCGGAATACAAGTGTATGTATGAATGAAAGAATGTATGATTTTATGTGGAAAAAGAATGGAAAGAAGGGTCATAGCTGACTTCCTTAAGTTTTTAGTGCTTTCTAGGAGTTATTTCTATCATTTATTATGAATTCTTGATCTTCGTGCATGTCTCGGGTCAATATCCAAGCCTCTAGAGTGTCATAGGAGCCTTCTTGAGGCTTCGGGGCACTAAAAAGGGCACTACAGGATTTTGTCGGGCCTCTATGGGATCTGTGGAGCCTGTCCCACACATGTTATTGGTCAGGACACACGCGCGTGGGTGGATCCTGACCCATTAAGCCATGGGCTATAAAAGCCCTAAATTTTGCTTTTTTCTTCATTTTCCATCTTTCTTCTCTCTCTCCTCCCTTCAGATTCTCTGGACTTTAGGTGTTCTTGCTCCAAATTTACCCATACAATAAGGTGAAGGCGGTTTTGAGGATGTCTACCCTAATCTCGCATTTGACTTTGAGGATCTTAGCTTAGAGGGTGTGGGACACTAAAAATGATGTTCGGAATACAAGTGTATGTAAGAATGCATGAATGCATGATTTTATGTGAAAAAATAATGGGAATAAGGGTCATAGCAGACTTCTTTAACTTTTTTGTGCTTTCTAGGAGTTATTTCTGTCATTTATTATGAATTCTCGATCTTTGTGCATGTCTCAGGTCGATATTTGAGCCTCCAGAGTGTCCTAAGAGCCTTCCTAAGGCTTCAGGGCATTGAAAAGTGCACTACGGGGCTTTGTCGGGCCTCTATGGGGTCCATGAAGCCTGTCCCACACTTGTGGGTCAAATGACCCACGCTTGTTGGTCAGGACCCATGCGCATGGGTGACTCCTGACCCACGGAGCCATGGGCTATAAAAGGCCCAGTTTTTGCTTTTTTCTTCATTTTTCATCTTTCTTCTCTCTCTCCTCCCTTCAGATTCTCTGGACTTTAGGTGTTCTTGCTCCAAATTTACCTATACAAGGAGGTGAAGGCGGTTTTAAGGATGTCTACCCTAATCTCACATTCAACTTTGAGGATCTCGGCTTAGAGGGTGCGGGAGACCCTAGGGATTAGGCTGTGGGTGGTGTGGCGTATTGTAAGCCAGTGCCTGCTCATCACACGTGGCACAAAGTGAGGAGAGGGCACGAGGTTCCTCTCATCTCGAACTTGAGGGAGCACGTTTGGGTGCTTCATCAATAGGAGGTTAGTACCCCGAACTCTTTTTTTTTACTTCCTGCTATATCTCTCCTTGATAGATTATCTTCCTTCTTGCTTAAAAGATGCATTTTTCTAGGATTTTATTCCTCTTAGGCTACATGCTAAGACTCATGCTGTGTTTTCTTCCTAATTATGTGATTTCGTTTACTTGCATTTAGTAAATAAACAATAGTTAAAGTGATTGTTATACTTAGATAGAATTCTAAGTCAGAATTTTTGTTTGCTAACTTCCCTTTTAGAACCTGATGACCCATTTGGTCCTACCTGGTATCTTCACTGGAGCTCAAAAGCTCTATCGTAGCTGCCTGCGGGGGTGCGAGATTGGGTGCATGGTCTCAACTTTGATGGCCTTTTGGACGATCTACTAGAGGGACTGGAGACGTTGAGGAGCCATTAGGCAGCGATGATTGCTCTAGTGGAGAGGTGGTAAGACTGTACACACACCTTCCATTTTTAGTGTGGGGAGATGACAATTCCGTCCCTCAATTTTGCCGCCATTATGGGATTCGGTTTTGCTGACCAGTGGATCTTTTTTGATATTTTGGAGGATCCGGCAGGGTTGTAAGCAACATCATCGGCTCTTGGTTGCTTCCTCTACTGTAGGACCTCGATGCTTTATGGGATTATGATTAGGGTTCCGCTGCTTATGGCTATCTCCTCCACGGTTTATATGACGCATGCAGAGGCAGCTCGTGGATCTGTGATATGCCACTAGCAGTTGATGTGAGTTACTTTAAATGCCTTGTTAGTTCTTCTTTTTCTCTTTTTTTCAAGTGTATTATTTTTTACGTATCTCTACTACAAATTTTGGCCTTTGAGTTTCATGTGTTGGCTACCCCTATTGTTGCTAGGATGTGTGAGGGATTCCCTCATTTTCCCATTTGGACTACTCAGCCTTAGAGAGACTCCATGAGGTTTTTGGTGGCTACTCGTGTAGCTGTTGCAGAGTTGACATTTGATCAGGTTGGTATTATCTTTCTTCCATTTTGTTTTCTTTTTCTATTTTTTTTCATTTTGAAGCTCTGAGTCCCGTTTCTAATTTTTGATTGCAGATTTATCTCCAGTGGTAAGGCTACCCCATGGACTTCTCAATGGTGATGCAGAGGGCAAGGGAGATTACCGGTAGGCGGGTGCTATTCATTACTCCGGTTGATCGCACTTGGTATCTTGGTGAGTGCGTGGTTGAATAGCATGGGGGAGCTATCGGTCGTCGCATACCTCATCCTCTTCCCTTTGATATGTTCTAGGTGAGAGATATTATAGGTCCTACCTTGTAGGAGGCATTGATCAGGACTGAACATCAGCTGCATTTGGAGCCCGAAGGCATCTCATATCTGGAGAGCCTTATTCCTTGCCTGATCGATGGCGTTGTGAGGAACTTTGTGACCTCTCCATCTGCCCTAACTGTGGGTGCTTCTTCCTCTTCTGCTCATCAGGCGTATACTGTTTCCTTTTATGTGCGTTGCATTTATATTGATCCTCCTTATCATGACTGTTCCTACTTGTGTTTGATAGCCTCACTTGAAGAGGTCTCGAGCTAAGAGCGCCGTCGAAACTTCAGGTGGTGCTGGAGCTAGTGTTGATGCCCCCACTGAGACTACTCAAATGATTTTTGGAGTAACTACATTTCCACAGCTTCCTGTAGTTCGGGCACCTAACCTTCATAGTGAGGTGATGACCCGAGTGATTCCTGTATCCACTAATCCTGTGGGCTTCATTCCCGAGGATGCTACTCGTGTGAGTTCATGTCTGTCTTTATTGTTTTGATGTTTCAAGTTCACTGTTTGCTAATTGTTCTATTTGCAGGTTCCTCAAGAAATGGCCACATATTGGTATCAGTGTGCTTCTGGCGTGATAAGCCACTATGTCCATTACTCTATGGATGCTCATGTAAGTCTTTCATGCTTCGGCTTATTTTCCTGTTGCAATTATGCAATGATATGTATGTGTATGTTATGAATGCATGTGTGCTAATGCATGTATGTCATGATGTAGCTTGAGCATGAGAGGCTGATGCGGGAGTAGGACGAGGCCATTTGCCATTCGGAGTTGATATGCCAGTAAGAGGGTGCTTACTACTAGAGTGAGATCTAGAGCCTGCGGGCCAAGCTGGAGGCACTGAGGACTCGTGATGTTGGGCCGCATATGGGAGGATCTCCAGATGGTGATGATGATGATGGTGGCAAGGAAGGGGCTGAGTCCTAATTTCCCTTCCCCTTTCCTTTTATCATTGCTTCTAACTTGTACTGACAAAAAAAATTTTGGAAGTTTCTGAGATATATTGATTGATTAACCACGTTGAGGTTTTTGATGCTTTCTGATATTTTACTATGCTCTATTCTATCTAAGTGCTTGTCGTACTCTTATTACAAACAAAATGAAACAGTAAGTAAAATAAAATGGAAGGAATTTACAATGAAAATGAATGTAATTACATCATAGAAATATATGAATTCTAATATGCAAATTTTGCTCATGTGACAGGTGTTAAGTCAGGCATTTACATCTTAACATGTGCAAATCTTGATAATATTTTCCATTTGCAATGAATAACATTTATCATAAGCATGGTTGCACATAGAATATTTCAAAATGACGATACCCCTATCCTTAATTAGCCGTTTTGGGTTTTCTAGTTAAGTATTTTTCCTCTCATCTTTATTTTTTATTTTTATTTTCTCTTTTTTGTTGTTGTTGTTTCTTTGTTCTTTTTTTTATTCATGAATAGTATCACTTGAGACGATCAATATTGATCCATTCAAACAACTCATTCTTGTGAAAGGACAATTTTAACTAAACAAGGCCCTTCCCAATTAGGTTAGAACTTTCCTCTTGGGTCTGGTATATTCTATTTAGCTTGCCTCAATACCTAACCTCCAACTTTAATGTCATACTGTCTCACTCTTTTGTTGAAAGCTCTAGTGACTCTTCTTTGATATAATTGAGTGTGATAAAGTGTTTTCAACCATTCACCATCTATAAGATTCAACTGTGCCAACCTTTGTTCTACCCACTTTGCCTCGGGTATGTCTGCTTCGACTATGACTTTGAGGGACTTCATTTCCACTTTGATCGGACTGTATACCAACACAAAAGGAGTTGCCCCCGTGGATGTTCTTACTGTAGTGCGGTATCCCTAAAGAAAAAATTACAACTTGTTGGCCTAATCACGATAGGCTTCAATCTTCTTTAAGAGGATCTTCTTGATGTTCTTGTTTGCTACTTCCACTGCTCCATTAGCTTGTGGTTTGTAAGGTGATGACTTATAGTGCTTTATCTTATACCTCTCAAGCATTGCTCGTACTTCTCCTTGGAATTATACCTCATTATGAGATCAGAGGGTGAGAAATTCCATATCTACATAATAAATTCCTTTCCAAGAACTTAGCTACCTACTTTACCCCCAGTTTATTGTAAGATTCTGCTTCCACCCACTCTGTGAAGTAGTCAATTGCAACCAAGATGTACCTGTGTCCATTAGAGGCTGTAGGGTGAATCTCTCCTATGATGTCGAGTCCCCAAAATGAAGATGACTAAGGAGAGGACATTGTGTGTAACTCATAGTGAGGCAAGTGGCTGATGTCCTCATGAATCTGACAGTTGTGACACTTCTTAGTGAATTTAACACAATCCTCAACCATTGTCATCCAGAAGAACCTTTGTCTCATTATCGTCTTGGCTAGTGTAGTACCATTCATATGCGGACCACAAACTCCTTCGTGAACATCTGTCATTGCCTTCCTTGCTTCGTTCTCATCCAATTAGCGCAATTGCATCCCATCTAGAGTTCTTTTGGATAGGACACCTTGATGGTAGGTGAATTTTGCTGATAGCTTTTTGACGTCTGTCTTATCTTTCTAGCTTGCATCTGTCAGGTATTCATGCTTGTCCAAGTACTACTAAACATCATAAAATCAAGGCTTATAATCCAATCTAGCTTCCATTACCTTTACACTCTTGTAACATGACTGACTTGATTTTAGTAACACCAAATGTTTCATAGGCATGGTTGTCGGTCCATCCTAAACTAATGCTAGTGATGTTAAGGAGTCCGCCATCTAATTATAGTTTCTCAGTAAGCGAATGAATCTGCATTTTTGAAATGACGGTCCCAGCTATTGCAGATGCTCTAGATACGATTTCCAATATGGCTCTTTCAGATCCCATTTGTCAGTGGCCTGATTGATTACCAGCATTGAGTCACCTAATATTTCCACTTCTGTGACTCCCAAGGCTATCAGAGCTTCCATTCCCATCACGCATGCCTCGTATTCTACTTTTTTGTTCGTAACCTAAAATGCTAGCTTCTTTGTTATGGGAATTACTTCATTTTCTGTGGTCAACAGAATTACTCATATTTCTGCTTTGAACTGGTTTACCACTCCATCAAAGTACATGCGCCATCCTTGAATTTCGATCGCTACAGTAAGGTCATCTGGGAATTCAAGTTCTATCTCTCGATCATCTGAAGTAGGGTTTAGTGCTAAGAACTTGACCACTGCTCTTCCTTTTATTGTCTTCTTGTCAGATACTTGACATTGAATTCTATCAGCAGCACCAGCCATTTGGCTAGTTTCCCAATTAGTAAAGGTGCTTCAAATAGGTGTCTCATCGGATCTAACTTCAAGACTGATTGGATCTTATAAGACTGAAATTAGTGCCTCAATTTTCTCATGGCCCAAACCATTGCCAAATAGATCTGCTCAACTTGACTATATTTCTCCTCATAAGGCAACATCTTTTTGCTTAAGTAATAAACTGCATGTTCAGCACGTGCTTCCCCTTCTTGAGCTAGCATGGCTCTAATGGCACTTCCTTCAATTGCCAGATACAAAATTAAGGGCTTTCCTATTTCTAGGGGTGTTAGAATTGATGGTTTCATGAGATAGTCGTTTATTTTGTCAAAGGTGATTTGGCATTGTTCATTCTAAACCATAGGCTGATCCTTTCTTAGCAACATTAATATTAGTTTATATACCTCTGTCAATCCGGCTATTAATCTACTGATGAACTGTAGCTTTCCCAAGAATCCATGAATTTCCTTTTCAGTCTTTGGGGTTGGCATTTCATGGATCACTTTCACTTTGTTTGGATCAACTCACTATGTGTCTCAACATCTTTCCTAAGGTTACCTCGAATGCACACTTCTTAGGATTCAACCTTAGATTGTACTTGTCTACCCATTGTATAAACTTCTCCAATGCAGCTGGATGTTCTCATCGAGTCTTTGATTTTACCATCATGTCATCAACATAACCTTCTACCTCCTTATGTATTACGTCATGAAACATTACTGTAGCCATCCTTTGATAGGTTGCACTTGCGTTTTTCAAACCTAAAGGCATTTCTCTATAATAATATGTTCCCTATTCAGTGATAAAGGTGGTCTTAGCTTTGTCAATGATTTCCATGAGAATCTGGTTATATCCTGAAAATCCATCCATGAAGGAGTACATAACACATGCAGCAGTGTTGTCAATCAGAACATCTATGTGAAGCAAAGGAAAATCATCTTTCGGGCATGCCTTGTTGAGATCTCTGTAGTCTATGTAAATCCTCACTTTCCCATCCTTTTTAGGTACTAGGACCACATTGGCCAACTATTCCAGATAGTCTACCATTTCTAAGAACTTAGCCTTGATTTGCTTCTCTATGTCTTCTTTCACCAACTATGCCTATTCTGGTCTCAACCTTCGCAGCTTCTGTTTTACAGGCTTATGTCCCTCCTTAGTTGGAATGTAATGCTGGGCAATGTCCCTGTCGATGCCAGGCATGTCGTCATACGTCCAAGTGAATACTTTCGAATATTTTGTTAATATTTTTTCTAGTTCTCTCCTTTCCTCAAGGGCAACATCTTTTGAAATATCTAATATGCGAGAATTTTCATCCGTGCCCATGTTAAATGGTTCAGTGTTGATGGAATGAATATAAAAATGCTCATATAAGGTTCAATGAAATGCTCACCATTATCAAAGGATAAATCACACAAGTAAGCAAAATCATATTTCATTGCATCATACTTAGAGTTTGGTATATCAAAAGATTTAAAAAGACTCACACAAAGAAAGAGACAGCTAGGTAATATAAGAAGTAAGATATTAGGTGCATCGCCTACTCCTCAGAAGGGAGCAAATGATCTAGTTTGCTGGCCACCCATTGCTTGTGTTCCTTACTTGTAGTGTTGTCTCATTCGTTGCTATCAAAGTGGTGGATCAAAAAACCTCTGAAGGAGGTTACCACCTGTAAAACTTGCAGGGTCTGATGGTATAAGTTGTTTTGCCCCAAACTGCCTAGTCACTAGTGCCGGGTAGTAATAGGTGCATGACCTGAATCCAGAGATTGGCACATAGTTCACATAAGTTTCCACATTTACACGTTCTAGTTTCCACCAAGGGCACATCTAAGTTATTTGACTTTTCAGTGATGTTGTACATCTAATCAAACCATTCTTTCGATGTGACACATGCAAAGTTGCCAATAACTTGCCTGAGGTGTCTCTCTTAATGGTGCCTGGGTTGATATTTAAGTTAGTTCCTAGATGGTTTTTGGAAGATGCTTAGTTTCTCTTGGAGCCAAATCTGGAGTAGCAATGGACACTCAATGAAGTGTGATCATTTCCTGGTCCTCATCTCATCTAGTCTTTGCTAAGATCATAGGAGAAGGGGTAGTAAGAGAGGATGTGTGCCCACGGTGGGCTGCCTGGTCTCTTTTTACTACAAGTTCCTAAAAGCTGAAGGGGAATCAACCGTTTATCTGGTGTAACCAATTCATCTAGCTTGTTTATGTTTAGGTCAAAGAGTGTCGTTCCCATTCTCGGGTACATCATAGTCTGGTTAGTGAAAACTGCTATATCTGTCTTGGTGGTTCGTCCTGCTATGGCACTGAATTCCTCATAGAGTGGGCATAGGTCGAGACCATTAAAGTGAAAGACATGCTCAAATGGGTCCTAAAATGCCATGGCTACTTTCAGAAACTTAAAGTCGATGTGAACATTCTGATACATATTGAGGCATAACATCCCGTAGGGTTCTAAGCTTTCCCAGTCAGCTTTGTCAAGAGTGTGAAGTAGGTCTTTGATGATGCATAACTAAACTTATGATGCTTCGACTATCATGTCATCATTTAGCAACCTTCAAATTCTTTCCCTCAACATTCCCCTATTTTGTTGAGAAGATCCTGCATCAAGGTCATCATTACTAGTGTCCGAGAACTGTTCCATATTAGGGTCCATGTGAAGTTATGTTTCTGCACAAGTATGCATGTTAGAGTTATAAAAGGATGATACAAGCATGTGTGATGTGATGAGTTTTGCAAAAGAAGAGGGTTAGCATGTATGCATGGTGTGACAATCATAACCTTGCTAATTTAGTGCGTGCAATATAGCTATAAAAAGATCGTGAGTTAGTATATGATGAAATCTCCCACGTGTACGTATGTATGCATGAGGGAAGACAAAAGTGAAAAATAAAATGAATAAACAGAGCTAGTGTAAAACCTACAAAATGAACAAACCAAGCACAAGTAATCTCTCCTTCCAACGTTATTACTCCGCTCAGTAAAGAATTATATCCTAGGTGGGTTTTTGAATCATAGCCATCAGGGGGCTATAGTTTTGCTCTCAGACTAGGTTGTTTCCATTCCTGATGATTAGACTCAAGAGGTAAACTAGGGAGCAATACCTAAATGTACTCAAGGTAACCACATAACATTAGTGAGAGGCCTAATTGTCGGGTCTCAAATTGTGTCTATAGCTTATGCACACCCGCGAGCTCATGGACTATAGTCAGTAGAAGGGATCCAAGTTCATGTCCTTCTCATCCACATTTGGTGTGTTTACCAAGAGACATGAAGGTTTCATTCGATAGTTTATGATTTTATTTTTTCAACATGAGTGTTCACAATCTAGTCAGGTTCTTGATCCATCCACTTGATATGGTAAGGACAGATGGATGAATTCTATAGGTTCCATCATCAAATGATGTCACTATGTATTGGGCCTTACAGACTATCCAAACGGAGGTGTATGATTCTCATCATTCCTTATGTATCGGGCTTACACAAGGTAAACGAGGATCTCATGGGCCTAAGCATGGACAGTCTATGAAGGCTGACATAATGACAGTAAATGGTGGTAAACACTAAAGATGTCATATCATTTTTTAATATCAAGTCAAATGGATATCATCAAGATAAGGATAGCATGCAAGAGCTAGGTGGGATCCTAGGGGAGATTTCTACTGGTTTATCTATATGAGCTTTGTCGGGCTTACAGCTTGGGTTCTTGTCACACATGTGCCCTTACTTTAAGTATATTTGCATTCATTATGCATTGCATTTACATACAATATATTAATTTAATTTAAGTATATGTTAGTATATATAGATTTAGTTTTAGAGGAAAGGACTCGAATGGAGTAAATGATTGTCCTTAATTGAACAATTGAAAGCTTGAGAATTTATAGGTAACTTAAGCAATTCATTAAGGACCAAAATGAGTATTTTACATAATTTTTAATTATTAGTTTTGGGTATATCAAGAGGAGCATCCATAGATAAAGAAAGAAAGAAAGAAAGAAAGAAAGAAAAGAAGAGAAAGGAAGAGAAAAGAAAAAGGAGAGAACTAAAGGGGCTGCTTGATTCTTTAAATTTGAGTGACTTTTCAAGTACAATTTGATGGTCTAAAACAGTTTTCAGGCCATTAATCATCATCTCTAAGGCTGTATTGATTAATTGGTATGTGTTGTTACATATTTATATATATATTTTATAGTAATTATTGTCTTAATAATCATTGCTTTTATTCTAATTATGTGTTAATCATAACGCATTTTCATATTAAGCTAACATTTTCACCCATTTTGCATTTCTATACAGAGCAGGCCTAATTTGTGGATTTAATGTTAAAATCAGGTTGTTATTATTGGGTCTGAAGAATAGGAGCTAAGTCAGGACTGAAGCCCATCAG
>CATIWM010268976.1:0-13737 GCA_949671775.1 Mallotus repandus
TACATTAAATTAATTTTTTTAAATAAAAGTATTCATATTAAAGTATTAATATTAAAAATATTAAATAAAAATATTAATATTAAAAATATTAAAGAAATAAAGTGTTATAGCTCAAATAAAAAATTATTAAATTGTAATAAATTATAGATTTAATAGAATTGCAATATTTAAATTACTATATAAAAAAATATAAATTTTATTATTTTTAAAATTTTTATTAACAGATAACTAATAATTTTTTATTATCTTATTATTAATTATGGCCATAATTTCTTTTATATGAAATTAGTTCTAGAATTGATAAAATAAATTATATAACATTGTATAATTATTTAAATAAAAATTTTATAAAAATTGTAATGAATTATAACTATATTAAGTTAATATTAAATTATTATATAAATAAATAATATTGTTGTTATTTTTAAAATTTTTATTTAATTATAATAATAATAATATATTTAATTATTTATATACTATATATCACAAGTCAAATAAATTTTTTGTTCGCGTGTGAAACAGATGGTTGTTTACTATATATATATATATATATATATATATAATATTAAAACTCACATAATGAGTATAAGTCATGGATTTATATTCCTTTCATGTAAATCCTGCATCTGAATTTTCTCTATTCTTTAGGATTACCTCGTGCTCTTCCTGAATTAATATCAACATTTGAATATTTCAAATTAGAACATTAATATCAAATACAAATACAGAAAATTAAAACTAACATTTAGACAAATTTAATAAAATTTTGACATATAAATGTTTTTTAAAATTATTTTAGTTAATTTCTACACATTTTTTGCTCAACAATAATATAATTAATTGTAATTAAATTTACTGTAAATTTCAATCAAAGCAGAATTAATTAATTAAAAGAAAAATAAAGTGAGTTATATATTGCATGTTTGCATCACTGACCGTCATTTTGTCTACCACGCTGATGGGTTGTCTATAATAAACTTAATGGCCAAAGTAAGAGTAGCAGAAATAGTCTCAAAGCTGGCAGTGTTTAGCCCAAACATCACATAAATGGCAAACTCTCCAGTCCAGAACTTTTCCTTTTGCATGTCTTCCAAAACCTGATCGAGGAAGTCTCCTTTATGATTTTCTGGATTGCTACGTCTCTCTTTGGCTATATCTGTGATCATTTTTACTGCTCTCTTCTGATTCTGCAAATATATAAATAAAAATTTAAACATATAAGAACCCTCATAGTTAACTAATTATTTTAGAAATTTAAATTGATTAATATGATTATACCTTCATACATCTGTGGAAAGCTGTACCGGGGATGTTTAAAGGGACTGACATAAGTGATTGCACCAAGTTGCTCAAACTTTCACCTAAATTACCTCTGATTTTTTTTGGATCATAACTAAATAATATTTCTGATGTAAAATCAAACAGCATCTGTAATTGCAATAGAGGTCAGAGAAGGAATTAAAATGAGTTATGCATATTAGGGGTGTTCATTGATCGGTTCGATTTGTTGAAACTCAAAACCAATCAGTTAATGAAAGTTTAATTTTGGAACCGAACCGAACCAAAGTGTATATGAAAACTGAAGCTTTAGTTTTTTGAATTTAGTCAGAAATTTTGGTTCGGAATATCGGTTTGGGCCTAAAGGAATCAAATATATAATTGTATCACTACAAGAATCTGCCGATTTAGCGACGGCAAATTTCGTTGCAAAATAGCAACGGATTAGTCACCTTAGCGACAGAAATTTTTTTAAGAAGTAAATTGATTTAATTTAGCGACTGATTTGCATTTTCGTCACTAATTTAGCAACGGATTTGCATTTTCGTCACTAATTTAGTGACAGAAATGAAAACTGTCGCTAATTTAGCGATAAAAATGGAATCTGTAGCAATTTTAGCGACGGATTTTATTTCCGTCGAGAAATTAGCGACAGAAATGGAATCCGTCGTAATTTTAGCAATGGATTTCATTTCCATCGCGAAATTAGTGACGGAAATGGAATCCGTCGCAATTTTAGCGACGGATTTCATTTAACCGTCGCTAAATGTTAAATTTGAAAATTTTATTTTCATTTAATTCAAAATTTAATCATGTTTAAAAATATTTATTTTATTTATAAAATATATATATTTTTTAAAATATTATTTTTAAATTGTGAAAATTTCATATTAATTTATTTTGAAGAGTTTGAATAATTAATATTTCATATTGACATAAATATTAATTAGTATAAAATTTCATGTTGATCTTAATTATTTTGATATGAATTAGTGTTATTATTGATTCAAAACTACGTAGTTTTGGTACTATAAACAATTTAAATGTTATATAATTGATTTGGCATTGTTATCTAATCCTGGCTAATTATATACATGTATATTAATATGAAACATTACATATGAAATATTACATATTAAGTATATATAGTTTTAATTAACAATTTAGTATTATATAATATTCATTAAATATTTATTAATTTGCATTTAACCCTAATTTAAATAGCATAATATCTACAACTAACAAATAATAAATCTCTAGGATAATATATACAAAATTGCGTTAATATTTGTATTTAAAGTAATAAATAAATATTAATAATAAGTAATGTAAATTTAAAATAATATATAAATAGCATAATATCTCTAACTAACAAATAATGCATCATAAATTTTAATATTAACTAATTAAAACACAATTTATATATCTATAATAACAAAACTCCAAAACTATGTAGTTTTGATACTACAAATAATTTTAATGTTATATAATGATTTAGCATTATTATATAATACTAATTATATACGTATTAGGTAATATGAGACATTACTTATGAAACATTATATATTAAGTATATTTTTAATTAATAATTAAATATTATACAATAATCATTAAATATTTATTATTTTGCATTTAACCCTTATAATTTTAATAGCATAATATCTATAACTTACATTCAAAATAGAAATAAAAATTAACTTTCAAATAATTAGATTTTAAAATTCAAAATATTTAGCGACGGAATTTACAATAAAATGAATTGGTAAAAATAAAAACCATTGTTCTCAAAAAAAATTAAAAAAAATAAAAACTATTGACTTAGCGACGGAAATTCCAATCAGTCGCTAAATCAGCAATGGAAAATCACAATCCGTCGCTAAACTTAGCAACAGATTGTCATTTGGAGTCGCTAAATTAGCGATGGAAAGACAATTTCTATCGCTAAAGTTTAGCGATGAGCATTTTAACTACCAAAAATACTTCGTCGCTGAGTAATTTAGCGACAGACTTTTTTATTTTAGAGATGGAAATTTATGTCGCTAAATCGCCAAAATCTTGTAGTGTTTAAGTATTAATTTGACCTTTGGTGGATAGTTTAGTGGCTAAATTGGCCCAAAAAAGTAAGAATTGAGCTAATTTGGTTTTTGTCAAAAAGTTCAGAGGAGATATTAACCCTTATTCCTTTTTTTATGATATGATTATGACGGACAAAAAAAGAATTTAGCAAAATATTCATATGCTCAATCCAATTTTAAATAGAAATTATTAATTATTATTCTGCAAAATTTTTTAAAATCATAATTTTACAAAGGATAAATACATAAATGGTGTTTGAACTGTTTTACTTTTATTATTATGGTGTTCAAATAATTTTTTTTATAATTAGGTGTTTGAACCTGTAAAAATTTTTAAAATTGTGTCTCTAGCAAGTTTTACCAGTTAAAGTATTTATATGTCTTATTTTAAGTAGTAAATTGACTTAAATGTCTTTTTTAATATTAGATTCATTTTTATTTTTCATTTAAAAAATTATTTTTTCATTTAAATATATTAAATTTGAAACAAAAATATGCTTGATATTATTAAAATAAAATAAAAAATAAACTACTATTTTTGAATAAATAAAAAATAAAAAATTATTTTTAAATTTACATGAAAAAAGTGAAAAGAAAAATATAATTTAACTAAAATAGAAATACAAGTAAAATTTTATCTATTATAATTAAAAATAAAAAATAAATTATTTTTTAATGAAGAAAAATTTTATTTGACAAAAATTATGAGTAAAAACTTAAATTCAACCACTACAAAAATAAAAATAAAAAATATTTAATTTTCCAGTTTAATATGATAAATAAAAAACATTTTTATTTCTAATAATTTAAAAAAATAATTAGAATGAAAAAGAAAATAAATTTAATATAAAAAATATTTAAATCAATTTACTGCTTAAAATAAGATACATCTGCTAGAGACACTATTTTTTTAAAAAAATTGTAGGTTTAGATACCTAATTAAAATAAATAAATAAATTATTCGAACACCAAAAAAGTAAAAGTGAAAAAGTTTGGAGACCATTTATAATTTTATCCCTTATATATATATATATATAAACTCTCCCACTCAAGGCTTTGAAATCTTTATCCTAATCAAACATGTATGGTCCAATAGCTCAAATAGCCCAAAAATTATTACGCTGTATTTTGTATTTAGATAATAAGTTGTGGGCCATGCAATAAAGAACACTATTCTCTTGATAATTTGATTTAGTGGCCAAATTTCTTAAAGCATTTGAGGAAATGTCATATTTGAGTTTACCCTTTTGCCCTTTCAATCCCAGTAGTATAGAAATTGTGCTGTATTAAAAAATAAATAATAACAAAAGATGGATATTTTTATCACTTATTATAAAAGTAATAAATTCTTACCCACTCTCATAGATAAATATATAAATTATACTATTGTGATTGGAAAATGATAGGTTGCATTTTTTTTTTAGGGATATACTATTTGATACTCCTAAGGTAAATTTATATTTAATTAATATTTTATTTTTCTAAATAAAATATTACTTGCAAAATAAGAATGTCCAAATCAATTAGGAAAAGAAATTCCTCATCAGGAAGAATTTCGGATCAAGAAGGAAAACTTCTTAAATAGGAACAAGTTCTACATAAAAAATGAATCATATTTCTCTTAGGTTTGAGCATTATATTATCTAAAAATATTCCACTCATCTCCTCAAATTATTCATTCTATTGTATTCTTTAGCTTATAGCTCTCTTTATCTCTCTAAATTCTATCTAATCTCTCTCTGACTTAAGCATCGGAGGATTTGTGGAAGAAATTTCATATCTCACCTTACATCTCTGTTGATTGTTTGACTGCATAACTCGAAGGTTTCAGAAATCAAGTTATCACTATTTATTTTATAAAGCCTCAATTCATGAGAATTGTAGACTCAATAATTAAGAATGAAGCAAGACCTATTCATATAAATCAAAAAGTCAATTACTAATAAATCATTTAAAATTATGTTTAAAAAAAAGGGAAAAAAATCATAACTTCGTTTCAATAAGTGAGGGGAACGTTACAACCACATGCTTTCTGAATCGAGAGGCATACATAGAATAGAAGGAGATGGGTGTTGTCAATAGTAACTAAGCATATGAAGTATTATCTTAAGCTTTTTCTCAAATATTAATAGTTTCATATTCTAATTTCAAATATTCATAATAAAATAGTATGCTTTCCTAAAACAATTCTCTAATGGATCACTAAAAGTTATAGAATTGTGTAATCATATGTAAAATGGCGGGTAGCAATGCAAGTCGTATCTCTTCCGAAAATTTTTTTTTTTTTTTTTAGTAAATGACACCAAATAAAAGAGAATCCAAACCATGAGAACAGACAATCTGAACTATAATCACAATCATGGTAAGAATCTTGCAAACCATTTTTTTTTTTATATAATAAAGATTGAAAAACGGACTCATGCAATGGATTATATTCAAGTAACACTATTGTTTGTTAAAAAAAAATTTGGTTTATTTTGTATATATTACATTTTGTAATTAAATCTATAATATAAAAATATGTATTTTATTCATGAATTGACATCACGTAAAATATTTGAAAAAAGTGTTACAAATTTAACAGTAAGGTTTAATACATATAAAGTAAATAATTTTTTTTTTGTTAGTAAACATTCAATAAATTTATTTCACGAATAAACATGATTGAATTATATGAATATATTATATAGATCCCCCATTTAATAATTTTTCAAGAAGAAAAATTCATTAAAAAATAAAGCATATGGTATCTTTTGTTTTGTTGCAGCCTATAGAAACTTGGGGATCTCATGCTCTTCCGATTTGTTGTTATTTTCTCTATCTTTTTTAGGAAAAAAATAAATAAATCATTGGAGTTGCAACCTTTGGAGGCTTGGAGTTGCACATGGAATCATGTGGATTTCTCTGCCGCAAATCTTCACGGGAAATTATATGCATGTGATTGCGATGAACTTATTTTTATTTATTAGCCTTATATATATATATATATAATAAGAAGGGCCATTATTTGTTTCAACCACTACTTTTTGATCGATCATTGTGGGCAAAAATAAAAATGGCTCTACTTATACTTCATATGATCAAATCCATGTATGGGTTTTAGGTTCTTTGTATCAATATGCATCATGATGTATTTATGTACTTTTTTAAAAATTTTAGTAAAGAAGTACCATTATCTTATACAACAAATAGGGATTCGATGACTAATAAGGTATGAACAATATTAAATAATACATAAATAAGATCTTAATTTGTTAGACTTTAACGACTTAATTTTTTAAATTAAAATTAGTTCTGATAATTTGAATTCAAAGTTATTTAAAAAATTTAGCTGATTTCATGAATGTTAATAAATTAAAAGGTCATTTATTTCATAAAAAATAAAGTTGAGAATCAAAATTGAAATGAATAATTCTAATTTTTAATATTTGGTTGATTAAAATTTTGTATAAAAATGAGAATGAATTTCCATCAATTGGAATCACCCATACCCTTATGGGATAATGAATGAATTCTCATTCCTATTAAAATCAAGTCAAACTAATTATAAATTGATCAATTATTTATATATTATCGCATATTAATAAAATTTATAAAATAGAATATATTTTTCAAACAATGAAGTAAAATGGATAAATTAATAAAAATAATTATTTAATATATTTTGATATATAATTGATATTGATTCCGATTTTCTTATAAGCTAAATATTTTGTTAAAATTTTCATTTCGATTCCGATTCCAATTTTAAAGTACGAAGCAAAAAATCCCTAAAACTAGTTGGTTAGATATGAAAACTTTAAAATCATATGAAAATATAGTTCTAAAAAATTCAAAACAAAATTACTATTTTTTGAACATTAAAAGACTTACCACTATATGGTAGTTAAAATTTATTATTTTTTTAGTGTTATAATTTTTTTACTATTTAACTATTTAACCTTCGATAAATAGAATTTAATTCATTAGTTTAATCAATCATATTAATTATTATCTCTCATTTATAAAAAAAATTTCACTCAAAAATTTATAACTCTCACTTATAAAACAACACATTATAGATTAATTTTCAAATAAATGATTTTTAGTTAATTGCATGAAAACTTTTACGAAGAAAAAGTTTCAATTAACTAGCTATTGTGCGGATATCAAGATCATATTATGTGCCCCAAGTGCTATCGATGTTCCCAATGTGTATAATATTTACAAGTTTTTTGGTTGAATTTTAATGAATTGTTGAATAAAAATTAGAATAACTTGGGTAGACTATAAGTTTAAATAGAAAATATATTAGTGTTAGAATTTAATTAGAATTTTATTATTTAAAGCATACTTTTAAAGAGTTTTTGTTTGATATTAATTAATTTTTTTTTTGTAGTTAAGTCTATAGAGGAAGTTCAAAAAGAATATGGAGCAGAGTTGACATAACATGCATCATAGTTTGCCCAAGTCATGTCGAACAAGAAATTGAGTTGAAGGGAAGTGACATACTTTCTTCAAGCCATGAGCACTATGAGGTTATCTACAAGGCTAGAAGGAAATGAAAAATTCCAACACAACATGTGGGAAGGCATGATCCAAACCGTGTGCGTGGCCCAAGCATCGTGACACAACATGTGTCATGGCTTGTCTAAGCCATGATGAAAATTGAAATAAGTAGAATAAGGCTTGCATGCCTTATTGAAGTCATGAGTTAAGCCATGGTACAAGCCATGTCGAATTAGAAGTAGTTTTCCTTGCCCGAAAAAGAAGAGAATTTTAAGGGTTTTCAAGTTTTTTACCTGGTGGACTCTATAAAAGGAGAATTATAAAAACTAGAAATCATCTTTTGTCATCTATTGGAGGCCACAAATAGGGGATAAACAGAGATTGAAGAAGATTTTCCAACAATTCAAGAATTTTTATTAATTCTTTTTCTTCTTTAATTCTTTGAATTATGTTTATGTGCTTCGCCACAATCATGCGTGGCTAATTTTCTTTTAGAGTTTGGGTTAGGAGTAACTATTCCATGACATGATTGAACACAATTTTTACTATTATTTGAATTGATTTTCAGTTAATTCTATGAATTGCAATTATTTTTATGCTTTCATTCTTGGCCAATTTGTTTGCATGTTTATGGGTCTTTTTACCAACAAGAGTTAGGAGAATTGACTAGCTTAAAATTCATAGGACTTAGATCACTTGACAACAAGAGTAGGCGACCTCTTTTGGGAACCATGACAATAGACATATGTTTATGGTGGTAAATTAATTGTTAAAGAACTTAATGAATTTATATTAAATTCTTAACCACGAGAGTAGGTTAAATTTTAATTTTTGCATGCTTAATTGAACTCGAGAGAGTCTTTAGGTATTTTAGAACAATTACCCTTAATTGATATCAATGTTTTTCAATTAGTTTGTGTTCATGATCGAATTGGAATAGTGAAACTATACTTAGGCTCTATTCCAATTATTTGATTTTAATTTAGTTTAAATTGATTTTATTTTATATTATATTTGCTAAACTATTTTGATTTGATTTACTAACTGAGTTTATAAGTAAAAATATTGCTATTCAACATACAATTCTCATGGGAACGATAACTTTTTATGCTGCAATCACGATCCGTGCGCTTGCGGGTTTTGAACACAACAAGTTTTTGGCGTTGTTACCGAGGATTGACAATATTGATATTAATTTAATTTTTACTTTTCTTAGACTAGTATTTTTTTTCTATATCTTACTTGCTTTGTTTATTGATTTTTTAGGTACTTTGCTAGTTTATGAACACTTAATCTCAAGGAATAAATTTAGAGAAAATCAATCCTAAAATCAAAAAATCGTGCAAAAAGAACCGAAAGGAAAAGCACACAAAAGACAAACAAGCAATGGCTGAAAATCAAGTGGCACAGCAAGCTGCAAATCATGCTCTTCAAGAGTACACAATGCCAAATTAAGGAGATACCCATAATAGTATTATGAGGCCAACAGTTAAAGCTAACACCTTTGAGATCAAACCGGCAATTATTCAAATGGTTTCACAATTTCAGTTTGGATGTCTACCTAGAGAAGATCCTAGTGCCCATTTAGCTTAATTCTTGGAGATTTATGATACATTCAAGATGAATGGGGTTAGTCCTGATACAATAAAGCTTAGGTTATTCCCTTTCTCTTTAAGAGATAAAACTAAATTGTGGTTGCACTCTCTAGCACCACAGGCTATCACCTCTTGGGATTTGTTGTCAAAAGCATTCTTGGGCAAATATTTTCCACCAGGCAAGATAGCAAAATTTAGATAATAAATTACAAGCTTCACGCAACACAATAGTGAATCCTTATATGAACCTTGGGAATGTTTGAAGGACTTGCAATGTCAATGCCCACACCATAGAGTCCTACAATGGCTATTCATTCAGACTTTCTACCAAGGACTCACCAAGCCAATGAGGATCACTATAGATGCTACAGCTCAAGGCTCATTCATGAGCAAGACACCCGACGATGCATACAATTTACTTAAGATAGTGGCATCCAACAACTATTAATAGCATGGAGAAAGAAGTGCACTAAAGAGAGTTGTGGGAATGCATGAAGTAGATGGTTGGAACCTTCTAAATGCAAAGATCGACATGCTTATAAAAAATTTAGAAGCTTCAACCAAGGCATCAAATCCAATGGTTGTTTATTCTTGCGATTATTGTGGAGGGGGTCACTCAACTCTAGAGTGTTAAGGAAGTTTTTCTTCTTAAGATCCATCAATCAAGCAACTTAATGCTCTCACCAACTTCCAAAGAAATCAAGGAAATCCCTACTCCAACACATACAATCCAGGATGGCGTAATCACCCCAACTTTTCATGGTCTAATCAAAGAGGAGTCCAAAACACCAACCAAGGATCTAAGCAGCCCCCACCTGGGTTCCAAAAAATGAATAATTTCCATCAATAATATGAGAGTAAACCTAACCTTGAGAGCATGATGGAAAATATATTGGAAAAGTTTCTTAGAGTTTAAGAAGAACAAAAAGAGACCTTCAAGAACCTACAAAGGGAACAAAAGGAGGTTATCATGAATCTAACATCTGAATGTGAATCTCAATTTGCATCCTAAGCATCTCAAATTAGCCAACTCTTTTTGCATAATAAGATGTTAGAGAATCAAATTGCTTGACAAGCTAGTTCCTCTAATTTTTGACAATCGAGTCAACTACCTAGTCAACCCGAGAACCCAAGAGAGCATGTGAATGCAATAATGATTCGAAGTGGAAAGCAACTACCCGAGGTGGAAATCAAAAAGGAAAAAGAAGAAATTGCAAAGAATGTTCACAAGGAAGAAAAACACACTAAGGAATCAAAGAAAGAAGAGGTGCCTAAAACTATCGCTCTACCACTACCTTTCCCTCAAAGGAAACAAAGGAGCAATGCAATAATGCTTCAAAGTGGAAAGTAATTACCTAAGGTAGGAATCAAAAAGGAAGAGGAAGAGGCTGTGAAGAACACACTAGAAGAGGAGAAACAGCTTGAGGAGGTCGAAAAGAAGAAAGAAGGCAATAAGGAAGTACCTACAAAGACTCCACTATTACCCTTCCCTTACAGGCAATAAAAATCAAAGTTGGAAAAGCAATTTGAGAAGTTCATGAAGGCATTTTAGCAACTCAAGCTCAGTATACCAATTTTGGATGTGATCAACACAATGCATGTCTATGCGAAGTTCCTAAAAGACATCATTTCACACAAGAGAAAGTGAGAAGGTCATGAAACCATTCCTATCAATGAGGAATGTAGTGCAGTCATTCAAAATAAACTTCCACAAAAGCTTAAGGATCCAGCGAGTATCACTATTCCTTGTACTATTGGAAATGAGTTTGTAAGTAAGTCTTTATGTGATTTAGGTGCAAGTGCAAGCATAATGCCTCTTTCTTTTTGCAGGCACCTAAACATTGGTGAGCCATAACCAACAACGATGTCACTACAACTAGCGGATAGGTCCATCATATATCCTTATGGAATCTTAGAAGATGTGCCCGTTAAAGTTAGTGACTATTATGTGCCGGGCAATTTTTTCATTCTAGAGATGGAAGATGACTTTCAAATTCCAATCATCTTGGGGCATCCTTTCCTTGCTATTGCGGGTGCAATTATTGATGTCAAATGTGGAAAAATTACTCTGGAGATAGGAGAAGAAAAAGTGGAGTTTGATGTCTTCAAGAAGCCACAACAATCCCTATCAATGACTTCTTGTTTTCAGGTGGATGTAGTTGAGAATTGTGCTAAAGATGTTCTTCCACAAGTTCCCAAAGAGCCACTTAAAACATGTCTCAATTGTGATACCAAGGAGATGAAAGCAACCAAGAAAGTTAAGAAGAAAAAGGAGTCTCTAAAGAAAGAAACCAAAGAGTGGCGAATTAGAAGTGCTGTGAAGGATATAAATTTCAAGAATTTTTCATCTTCTTTTCGAGTGTCAAATAAGTGAGCTCAAGTGGGAGAGAATTATTCCTTAATCAATCCACCATAAGTGAAGATCCAACATTAGAGTCAAGCTAATGACCTTAAACTGGCAAAAAAACAGCAACAACGAGGAAAGCAAACTTGAGCATGAACTAATTTTATTAAAACAATCTATTTAAAAAAGTCTACAAAAATTATTTTCATTTAAAGATGTCTCAAATTTGAACCACCGTATATACAACACATCAAATTAATTATTAAATATTATTGTTGTTTTTATAGTTCTAACTGGATTAAACTGGAAATGAGCTCTGTATATCAATTCTTAAAAAATAAAAAATAAAACCCTCACCCCTGTTTCTTCATTAAGATCAAAAGATTCACACTTTCTTTTTGTTGGTTTACAGGAATCTTTGGTTATGTGCTTCATTTGATTTCCAAATTTTGTAGCTTCATTTCGAGCACCACGGCCGTCTGTTTAGACTTTAAAGTAGAGACGGTCCACGCACAGTGACGCCAGCTCTAGTGTTGATGCATGCATACTTGGACCAACACTCTCAACAAACAATGTGGGCTCTCTGCATCATCAGCACACATATAGAAGACGGTTGGATAAGACTTAAATACATTTTAAGAAATGGCCTTTTTTTTTTTAATAAAACCAATGTCTATATTTATTTTAATTTCAACTTATTAAATATCTCAACATTTAAATTTGATAATTTCTCAATACCTTAAGAAATGTTGGCTAAATTATTTCTGATAGCCGATAATTGTTACTAATTGTTAATAATTGATAATTAATAGCTAATTGATATTTGATAAAATTATAAAGGTTGTTGTTGATAATATATTTAATTATATATATAGATATTAGTTAATTTTATACAAATAATTATATATATATATATATATATATAATCTCTAATATTTTTATTTGGGTGAATATTTTTAATAATTTTATAATTAACTCTCTTAATTAAAATTAATTAATTAAAGTTAAAAAAAGATAAAGTAGTAAATTTATTTTTAAAAATATAGCTCTTAGTGAAAAGTTTTATATTGGGGATGACATAAACTAGAGCTGCTCAGTATCTTAATAGCTACCAATTAACAATTTCAAAAATTAACCAAACATGTTGAGAAATAAATAGTTAACAGCTTCTCCCAATAGTTAAACCAAATATCCCTTAATTTTAGATTATTCAAACCATATGAATATTAATTTTAAAATCATTTAAATTAATCAAAGATAAATTTAAATTTTTAAAACCCATAAAAATATCTTACCTACTACAGATCTATTATAATAATATATATTGTATATCCGATAATTTAATATTACTCTGATTAATATGCAAAAATTTTAAAAAGAGAGACTTCTAATAATTATCAAATTTATATAATCATCTTAAAGTCAAGAGACTCAGACAACATTTCTGTGCAAATACAAGATAAAATATAATAGGATTTACACAAAAGCCTAGCCCATGTGCGACTCTGACGTAGTGGGTCCTCTAACAATTCACATCCCAGCTGCCAAAACTCTCGCTATAAATACACATCATAACCCCAAAATCTTCACCAACACAAAATACAACTTCAAAGTTTCTCCTTACATATGCAACTTTTTCTTCTCCCTTCTCAACCAAATAGCCAAGAAAAATAACACCATTTCAGATCTGAAAATGGGTATTAGGTTGCCATCCATGATAACAAGTGCAAAGCAAATTCTCAAGAAGCAATCTTTTCTTGCAATAAACCAGTCAAATAATTATAATAGTGTACCTAAGGGTCATGTTGCAGTGTACGTTGGAGAGATACACAGGAAAAGATTTGTTGTTCCAATATCATACTTGAACCATCCTTCTTTTAAAGATCTGCTTCACCAAGCTGAGGAAGAGTTTGGATTCAATCATCCAATGGGTGGTCTTACAATTCCTTGTCATGAA